>JAULCB010058607.1:0-10652 GCA_032358575.1 Dendronotus rufus | reverse complement strand
AAAATACAAAAAATTACATTTACAAGGCATCAAACATCATCAAAATACATATATTTATAATCATTGTTCAAATCTGAAATTTTCAGTCGAAAGATAAAAGATTGAAGAATCAGAAAAGGTCGATAGCTAAATAACGATCTCGGGTCACAATTTTGACTTTAAATCGCCTGTATCTTGAAAACTCATTTCGCGACAAATGCGCGGTTTTCCCAGACCACCACACAAATACGTTTTCATTCTCTAATACGTGTCCATTGCGCACCAAGTCGTTTTACACACCTTTTGTTTGGCGTGATTTCGTACACAAATGCGATGTGAACGCTTCTAATCAGTTGACACGTGACACAACTTTCTTTTGTTTAGTTTCTGTCTCTGTTTCTGCCGTCTATTATGAAGATTATGGACCAGGCTTTAAGCTTTAAATTTATATTCATTAGGGTTAGTGTCTTGGGGTTTTGCTGTCTTAGGATTTTAGGGCCAGGAGACAAAGACTCAACAGGATGTGAATAGTAATAATAATTGTGTGCACATCCCAGATGCGAATAACGACAGCCATCTTCATCTAGATAGGCCGACCTTATTTCTGCCGTACGGCCTAACCCTAAGACCCTAACCCTAAAGCACTCCGATCTAATCATTATCTCATCGAACATTGTTTTTGTAAAAATGTTGTTAAAAAACCCAAATTTACCTACTAGTACTAGCACAAGGTAAATAGACGAGTTGCACACCAAAGTGTGCTATGGACACGTATTAGAGAATGGACATATATATGAGAAAATACAGGCTTTTTACGCATCTGACATGACAAAACCACAATGGACATGATAATATCACTGGTATAATCACACACTCACCCCAACAAATGTACGAGTTGATTTTACAGCTATTTCAATTGTGGAAATGACCACGGAAAACTGGTTACAGGAGTGTAAATGGCAAATAAAGAAATGGTCTGAAACATTTCATATCCCAATGAAAATAGCAATGTGGAAAGAAAATAAAAAACTTATGGCTTTTCATTCCACTTGGATAGTAAACAAGTCTGAAATCAGACAATTGGCTGAAGATTTACAGGCATGTGGTTACTTATTTTTGAGTGAGAAAGTACAAATAGTGCAGGTGGATGTTGGGAATTGGGATTGAATTTTAGTTTAGTCAACCCTTTCATTGCCACTGACGACCAAGTCGTAACTTCCGGTGTGGTTTCCAATTGCCACTGACAACTCAAGTCGTATCCTTACATAGCGCACTAAAAATACAATTAAAGAATAGTACGGCAATACCGAGTATCGAAAGTGACCTCTCTCGATTCCATAACCAGTTTTTCATCCGGAGAATTGTTGTCACTTCGATATCTCGACATTTTGATAAGTTTTTAGCAATATTTCCGGTTTGTTCTCTTCGTTATTACTTGTCAACATGGATTTTAATAATAACAAATCTAAAATACATCTTCATTCGGACTTTGGCGAAGATGTGGCTAGCGTAGTACATTCTATCCTCTATCTAACCAGAGAATTTCATCAATCTAGCCCTCTACGTTATTTTTTTCTGAATCAAGTCAGTTCTCCGAAAGTGCCCTGAAACCCGTGGCAATTGGAAATCATTTTCGTGAAATTTGCAATGAAAGGGTTAATATATCATTTGTATACATACCCTCTTATCAATATCGCCGTGTTGAAGTTGAACAAATCGAGCACTTATTGCCGCAATATAGCTCTGCTGATTAGAGAAAGCAACTCTTCCTGCACCTTTAGGGTATTTCAGCTCAGGATCAGTATCAATGCCGGCATAGCACACACCACCATACAGTCTATCCATAATCATTGCCAATTCCACTAGAAAAAGGAATAAAAATTAAAGTCAATATCATAATAAACAAAGAAACTATCTTTATCTAATTTTTTCATTTCATTCTATATAATTCAAACAATATTAATTTCAGTGATGCTAAAAATACACACTACAACTACAAATTTTACAAGTTCGCAGATTATTGATGACAAATGTTTCCAACTTTGACGGTTTGCATTCGAGATAAACTTGATTTTCTCCGTTTTTTTATTCTCTGGATAATTGCTGTTTTGTCAACTTCCAAAGTCCATAACTTGACTTCTAATTAAGATATTTGAAAAATTTTAAAGCAAAATGATCAGGAGTCTCCTCTACCACTGTACCATCGAAATTTCGCAACTAGTATGGTTTTCCCAGACTGGCTCACATTTGTCAATTTTATACTGCATCCGTGTAGGGACTTGTTTAGGTGCTGGAATTGTTTTTGGATCAACAACTGATGACAAACAGGGGGCTGTGTCATTTGCACTACAATTTCCATTCTGAGTAAATAATTTACCAAGGCAGGGAGGGGCACAAGTGATGTTGTGATTTTGACCTGCACCAGTCCTAGTCAGGGTTTGAACTCACAAACTTTTCCTTCAGAGGCAGAATATATACGACTCCTTTCATGTCTTCACAAACTGTACAAAGATACAGCATGCTATTTTGCCAAATTGTGTTAAAATGGGGACTTAACTTTGACTGTTAATGTTAAAACTTACCTGCTCTTAAAGGCCTGGGTACTCCTCCAACAAATATTGTTTTCCTGGGATCTAATGGTTGTGATCCATCCATTACAAAGTCAGAATCACTCAAACTCCATGGACGTATCTGGACCTAGAAAGTGAGAATTTGCAAGTTTGTTCAATATGGTATTAAGCAACACTGTCCTGAAAATCATTTGGTAGTTTACAATACCTGAGTATTCAATTGAAATTTCTATTCTTTACAACCTCATTAAATTCATGATGTTGGCGACTATACCAATATTTCTGAAATCCTTTTATATCTGTAAAAAATTAATACGGAGCAAAAGTTTCTGTGTTTTCTATTAATTCTTGAAAATTGTTTACCACAGATAAGACAATATACAGAGATAATAAATAATGATGATCAAGGATTTCAGATCCCTTGTCTGACTCAATGGAGACCACAAGGGATCATACTCTCCCTCAAGTCAAATTTTAATAATTAATGTCAAGTTTTCCAATATACACAACTGCCACTTATACCTGAAATTTTACTTAAACTTCCTTGCCCCAACCTCAACTTCCAAGTTTGCATCCAATACCGACGATAATGTGCATAATTGAGATTCTATAACATTTCATATTTATTGCTTTTCAGGAACAAGTGCACACAACAGGTAATCAGGGTGGATTTTTACAGGATCTGTAGGACACAGATTAACACAAAGGACAAAGCGCCAAGAGCATTCACTTTTCCTCATTCCTCAAACATACTTACTGGCTTGTTTTTCATTGTTGGACTAGACACACACCAATACAGTTTATCATCGTCCATCAGGCACGCTTCAATAAGACTTTGAACTGACAGCTCGTCTTGAAATATCAAAAAGCAGTAACCTGTTTTACAAATGAAAATGTTTAAAGAGAGTCAGTTCTAGATCTGATTTAAGAATCATCAATTCAAAGTTCAACATTCATATTCTTAGAATAATTCAAAGCCTCCCACAAACACACACTAGTTCTACCTAAAAGATTGGGATTCTATTAGCAGGCCTGTAAATAGCCCATCATAATATTGTCTGAAAATTTTCCACAATTCAAGAAAGGGATTATACTTCAAAAAAACCAAAAATTTATTTCTAAATGTTTAGTAAAGCAGTCCCTAACATGGGATTGTCTGAAATCAGACAATTGGCTGAAGATTTACATGCCTGTATTAGAAGTTGTTAGAATATATCATTTTTGTTTAAATTAGATCAGGAGTGTAAATGCCAAATAAAAAAATAATCTGAAACCTTTCATATCCCAATGAAAATAATGTGGAAATAAAAAAACTAATGGCTTTTCAGTCCACTTGGATAGTAAAAAAGACTGAAATCAGATAATTGGCTGACAATTTACAGTTACAGGCATGTTAGATGCACCGGACGCAAGTAATAAGTAACAAGTTGGAAAAGCATGGAAAAGGTTGTCCAGCGATGAGATCCCCAGATTGCCTGGGAATCAAAAAGCTAAGTCAAATATCGGTTTTAAAAATATCAGTTTCTCTACATGCAGACCCCTGTTTTTCAGGCAGTCTACGATAGGACTTAACACACAGCTAGACTTTAAAACTGCTCCTTTACTGGGCATGGTTTGATACTCAGGATCTCCCAGATGGTAAGAGAGTGAATGCACTAACCACTTGGCCAACGCTGTAGCATTGGTGTTGATATGTCAGAAAAAAACAAAAAAATACTTTAAAATAAGATCTGATAATAATGGATTAAGAATACCTTTAGGGGGGAAGTATGACTTGGATTCGGCTTTATGGGGCCAGTCCACGACAAGAGCTCCAAATCTTCTAAATGCAGTTGTAATTTCCTCTGAAAAGCAATGAAAACTTGAATTAATTGAGATGATAGATTGTTTTTCCACTTAGAATCGAATATCTAGTTTAAACAATTATCAAGTTAATAATATTTGATAATATACTGGTAAATGAGAAAATCAAACAATGATGAAAGGACAAAGGAAACACTTTTCTGTATAGATACAATATATTTATGTCATAACATAAGGAATACCTTCATCTATGTCAGGTGGTAATCCTCCAACAAAAACCTTTCTTGAAAAACGTTCAATTCTGTCAATGCCATGAGAGCTTGGTGATGACCCAGGAGTCCCTGACAAGTTAGGAAGGCCTTGATCCAAAGAGCTGTCTTCTACAAGTGGGTCTTCAATAACAAATGGCATTTTTCCTGAAACTAAATGAAAATAAGGTATAGCATGTAAAACAGAAAGAGCAATGGATCATAAATGTAAAAAAACAACTTATAAAACCATCGCTACAATTAGAAATGTAAAATCAGTTGGCCACATACACAACAATCAGTTCTCACAAAACATGGTACGTCCACTAACTTGACTTATTCATTTAGTAAACACAATTCATTACAGCGGAACGTATATTAAAGGAATCAAAGCAGCATTTAGTAACAGTACATAGACAGCAAGAACATTTATACAAATTCAATTATTAGCATGCAGGCATAACGATTTATAAGTCATACTGTGAAAAATAATGGCCAATACTTAGCAATTGCATTCATACTCAAACCAGTAACCAACAATTCTACCCAAATTGTGACACTAGAAGGATAAAGCTATTCATTACACAAGACCCATAGATAATTGCATGATAAACACTGCCTTGATGCGACTCTAAAAAGACTATAAAGCAACAAACCTTTTATGTTATCACCATGCATTTGAACACCTTCAACAGGGGTATTTTTCATGATGTCATAGAGCTGATTCTCTAAGGAAGGAAACTTCATTGAGTCATAAGGAGCAGTCATTTGCTGAGGAACAGAAAGATACATATTTATATGAAAATCATTTGGCATAATAATTTACAATAGCCTGCAGTGTAGGTTCTCTCATTTTTACATCTAAATGAGAGGCAACACCAAGTAGGCGACATCAAAATTTGTTTGGTTAGCAGCTGAGCAATGCGTACAGTGTATTGCTCATAGCGCCATTCAAAGATGGGCACAGTGGGTTTATCGCCTGCTTGCCATAGCTCCTGATCTATAGTATTATTTCCCAGCTCTGCGTTTTGTCAAAGGTGGTTATTGGGGCATCGACCTCATTCACCATTTAAGACTTGGTATGGGGCTGGGTGCTGACACTGCGAAAGCGGTGCAAGGTATTGGATAACAAAACAAACAAAACCATTCAAGGACGGGCACAGTGGGCTGATCATCTGCTTGCCCTAGTTCCTGATCCATAGTATTTCCCAGTTCTGTTTTATGTCAAAGGTGGTTTACTCATAGGTGGGAAATCCAAAATTAAATTTCAAAGGGAATTTTTTTCGGGCAAGAATGCGGTCGTGAAGCGCACGCTAAATCTAGGGGGGTACGGGGGCATGTTCCCCCGGAAATTTTTTAAAAATTGATACAAATTAGAGCATTCTGGAGTACTCCAGGCTATACCTATATATTACCATATGAAATTAACCATCATCTATATATGCATGAAGATTACATGCTTGACTTAAACACTAATTACATGCACTAATTTTGTAATTGTCAATTGAAATACATTTTATGTGTTCTCTTGTAATTCAGATCCATGGGAGAGCCAAAATGGCAACCCCTCTTACTGTTAGACTTTTAGCGATCGGCGGTCGTCATTAAAAAGATTCGCTCATTCGTCATTAAATTTTTTCGCTCGGCGGTCATAAAAAAGTTACAAAATGACGATGTCAGGAAATTGAAAAAATAGCGGTAAGACAAGGTTCCTAGAATTGGTTTTAGCGGTAAACCGCTAAATAGCGGGCAATTCCCACCTATGTTTATTGGGGCACATACCTCATTCACCATTTAGGACTGAGCACGGAACTGGGTAAGCAAGCGGTATAAGGCATTCGACCACAACAGAAATTCTAATGGCTACGATGTCTTTTTTGTCTGAACTCCTTTTGTTCGATATTTTGAAATTTCTAATGAGAGCATCTATAGAGATTATCTACACGGTCTTCACCATGTTCTAAGCGCTTCACAATACCACATTCATCCCCAGAAGAAATGAAACATAAAACACATGTAAGACAATACATGCAGCCTACTTGGCGTGAATATAATTTTTCAGAAAAATATGATACTGAATCTAGAAAGTCTATTCGTTTTAATACAGCACCCTCCTCCCTCCGCCACTGTAGTATTCAAATGTTCTGTCTATTTTATCGCACAACTCATGATAGATACATAAAATGAGATGTCAGTATTGTAAACTAAATGTATTTTAAAAGAAGCCGCACACGTTTGCATGGTTCAAACAGATGCGTACTCTCTCTCTACTTCCTTGCACACGGCATGTTTATGGAATCCAGTATTTACCTATTTGTGCATTCTAATTGATGTCAACAAAACCTAACACAATGATGAAGCCAAAATTACATCAATAAATTAGCCAGTTGATTTCCCATTATGGTGAAAGTGAAAGTCAAAGAGTGTTTGTTCTTTATGTGCACATTAATCTGGTTACAATTTTCAATCTCTTCAATTCCCTACAGAGAATTAACAAGAAAACAGTCTTTGGTCTTTGAATAACTGAATAACCTACCTGACAAGATGCAACATCGTCAAATGTTGAAACTTCATATGGATTTTTCATACCAATGGCAGCATGCTGCATCTGTCCAGGAAAAGATGTGCTCCTTTTGAATTTTGAAGGCGCAATCATTGATGATGGCTGCAATGGAACAGCTGGCTTCTTCACCGGTGCCAAAGCATTCATGTTTGGTACAGATCGACGTTGCTGAACACTCCAAGGTGGATAGAGAGAAGCATGGCACTGCTGTGGTTGAGCAGCCCATGGTTGAGTCTGTATATTATTCCAGCTTGTGACCATCTGTGGAGTACTGCTAGAATTGAAATGCAAATTTTGCTGCAAATGATGATAGCTGGGAATATTGCTGTGACCTGTTATCGGCCTTCCACCCTTACTTTGAGACGATACTGAGGTTTGAGTAACACTGGCACTGTTGTATTCCGATGAATATGAAGAAGAAAAAGGTTGAAAATTCCCGGCGCTGTTATTTGAATTCTGACGCTGCTGAGTTAAACCATCATCAGAAAAATGTACTGTACCAGTTGGTACTGAAGACCATGGCTGGGAATTGGAAGATGAAGCAGGCTGTGGGTGAGGGTGAGACTGTGTTATTCCTCCAACTAACTCTACCATATGGAGACTGGAATTTGGAACATTAATTTTCATTGAATCATCATGTTCACCTGCCACTGACCTTCTCATGTCCATTATATTAGTAGAATTACATACTTTATCAATAGGGTTGCCATTTGTCGATGTAAACATTTGGCTCCCAGCCAGCTGTTTCGTTGTAGGTTTTTCGAATAGCGCAGCATCTTGAGGGTGCATCTTCATAGAACCAAAGGCTTTTGTATTTGCTGAATCCAATAATACAGATGCTTCAGATGCCGATGGTTGATTGTAATCAAGTGTCCTTAAAACATTTACGTCAATATCCCCCATAGGCGTCTTGTACAAACCGTTTTATTTATACAGGTTTATTCTAGCTAAGCCCACTGTCCTCCACGAAGAGAATATCACACAAACCGCTCACTTCGCCACGTCTGCTAGCAATCTCCCATCTGATGGTAAACCACACACTCTCGCACCCGAAACAGCCCCTTTTCCAAATACTAGCAGGCAGTAGGCAGGCGTTCTCATTGGTTGAAAATACCATGCCCGAAACAAATAATTTTGTCACTCGAATACATTCACTATTTAGAGATGATTAGATTGAATATTATGTAAGAGAAAAAATCTTTATTTTAAATCTAGACCCTAAAATATTCGCTGATTAAAATCATGTAAAAAATGAAAACATCTATTATTAGCCAATGAAAACAATCTTACTTTCGATATTTCTTATTTCTTCCACTGGTTAATTTCATTACATTTTTTTTATGAGCAATGTCAATGAGCGTTGCATTTTTGTTGGATAGCGATAGGCCTACGTCGATGTTCATTTTTGTTCATTATTTCTTTAAAAAATACGTAGACTTGTAGACATTCTCCTTCCAAAATCATCAATTCATGTATTTCTTGTACCTCATATCTATTTAGTTATCTGTTCATTTATTCATACACTATAATATTGTGTTTTTTAAAATCTTTGTTCATTCATTTATCTAATCGTCCATGCATTTATCTAGTCATTTATCCATTTGTTAATTATTGGTTAATTTATATAATATTGTCCATTCCTCTAGTCACCTTTTCCCACCGGCACTAATATGACCCTTGGAGGTCGAAGCGCCGTGCGTAGAACTTCAAACAAATAAGCAAAAAACCTTTCCCCATCTCTTACATGACATTCGTGTAGTTGTTATCAAAATTCGGTGAATGATATCACAAATGAATAAGTCGTCAAATGGAAAAGGGAATCAAAAGTAGAAGAGAGCATTGTGCTATTAATATTAATTATTAATACCAGTACTTCGTAGAGACAAAATTGTCCCAAATTGAAAATCTCTCCGAATCATAGACAAGATTTAAAAAAAGAATCATAATGGACTGAAACATATTTTGGGATGGACATAGATTACACAACAGAGTTTTTCACTTGATTGAACATAAACCAACAATTGTATTATGACGGAAATCGTCATTTGATAAACTAAATAATATATTTTGGACATCTGGATCTGATAACGGTTAAAACGTCTAACATGCAATCACGTCCCTAGTTGCCCAGAATAAATCAGCTTTGGGCAAATATCTTATTCTACGACTAGAAATAAAGATATAAGAGAAATAAAGTTGAATAACCCATCTAATTTGTGTTTCTGCCATTATTCATAATATAATGTATTTATTTACGCAATCTATCTAGTCATTCAGTCATGTATTCATTTGTTGAATCAAATTCCCATTTCCATACCTACAGTTTTACATTCAGGCTGATTGATAGAGGTGAAAAATGTGTTTTTTCTTATTTTCTTCCCTAGGCTTCGTCTTTCGGCACTGATCATTTATATTTCCATGTAATGGAAACTTTGAACCAATCGTGTTACTTCATTTAGAACACTTTCGTGGTGGTCAAGGTGTATCCCAATCCCAGTTTTCGTGGTTTATTCAATAAAACGCCCAATTTATATAAAGACGACGATTACAACAAACGTTCACATTTCCGGTCAATCAGATCAAAACATACTGATTTTATCTTTATCAGTTTAGGATGATATCTATAAATAATAGATAATATATATACTGAATTATAGCAAACCATGCTAATTTGAGATCCATAAAACTTATTATTCATGGCTTTTAACCGAGTTGTTTTGGTATCTTGCTAGATCTTAGTCAATCAGAAGTGGGTGATAACGTTACTTTACTACTTGCTAGATTTCATGTGTAATAGCTCATCGTCTTAGTACGGTATAAGAGAGATAGAAAGAGATTAGGATCGAATCCAACGTTTTATTCCATACTATTCTAATTAACTTATCATAATACAGATAAGGCCAATCAGGCACTGGTATAAGGAAACCAGGAGTATATGAGTATCGTTGTATAAACACAGAAAATAGTGTGAAGTTTAGTAACCTTGATTGGTTCAGTTCATTGTGAAGAAAAAGTTGAAGAAAGCCTGAAGTATTAGTTAATATATTTGCCTGCAAAAAAAATAGGCAAGACATGTCACACAGTCGTCTCCAAGCTGATGAAGATAGGTCAGTAACATTTTATTAGAAAGATAACTGAATTATGAATGTTAGGGGCTTACTCTCGAATGTCTTCACTTTTCTCGAGAGCATAATAATTGTGCTTATCCACGGTCATCACCATGCTCTAAGCACTTCACAATGTCACATTTATTCCCGGGAAAACATGTAATACATTAGACGAAACATGCTGCCTGTTATACAATTTTTCGGACAAAGACAACGCCAGGGGGACCTCCGAATTGTTACATCTGTCTCTGTCTCCGATAGGAGAAAATTGTGTTAACCCTGGTAACGTTTGGGGTGCCATTCCCGAAGTCAGTGCCAATCCGTTCATTACCTGATGAGAATTCAGTTGCCACCCGGGTCTAGCGCTTCTACGTTTTTAGGA
>JAULCB010058496.1:0-10654 GCA_032358575.1 Dendronotus rufus | reverse complement strand
AATTTATATCAATTTTCATAAGAATAAAAAAAGCGTTGACTGACAACGATCACATCAAACTATTACCTAGATATTCTTGGGAATGAGGTCATGAATACAAACAAAAGAAGTAACTAAAAGAAAAGCCCTGGACCCAAGGACTGTGTTCACGGAGCTTACCCCACGACAGCAAACTGCTCTGCCTCTACGGTCAAACATTCCGCTGATTTTCTGACTGTAATAGAATTCAAAAAAATACTTGAATATAATTTACTATACAACAAAAATATCTTCTAAGATACTGCAGCTGTTCCAGGTTGTACTTCTCTCCAATTCACCCACACTCTGGCTGTTTCGTTACAAATGTCCTGTTCAGAATATTTTGGTGTGTTATAAATGAAAATGACTATAAAATCCATTGCAAAGTTATTGTTTTTGAGTTATGCTTTGTTTAATTTTTTCCCCAGGCCCTAGTGATTGTGGGTGAATCGGAAGATTTTACCTTCAAGAGCTGGTGGAGAGATAGACATAATGTGGAGTAAACTTACGCCTTCATGCAATTAGAATGGCCTAAAGAATCAAATATCTACTCAATCCAGAGAGAAAAAGTAAACGTATATTGATGAAAAAAGAAATATGTATCTTTAAAATAAAAAGATTGTTTGATTTAATTGATACATCATTTTCTTTAATAATAATAATAATTACCTGAATCAGTTCGCTTTTCTGGTAAAGTCATCACTCCTGTAGAAAAAAACAACCCATAACAAACCGATTAAAACAGGATGAGAATCTAACTAGATCTCCTTCTTTACACAATGATTTCCACGCAATCTGTCTGTGGAATACTTGTGTACAAAATAATAAAAATAGAAATAAGAAAATGATATGAAATTTACTGAGAATAAAAATGAAAATATAAAACAAGCAAGAAATATTGCACTGTAAAATCATGGAGAGGTCATCCATTCGTTTTTACAAGCTTTTATTTTTATGTCTTTTCTTCAATATGTTGACAAAAAGGTTTGACTTCAGGGAACTACTAGAGACAAGAGTTATATAAATTCCAAGGGCAGTGCACAAATTAGATTTCAACCTCAGCTCCTCCAACACCAACCTCAGCCTACTTTATTCCGAAGATTTACCTGAACCAATGATGTGATTAACCAAGTCTTGGAATTCTGATGGCACATCGGCTTGTTTCCATCTTTCGTTGTCAAGGATGAGACTGTAACGATACAACATTATTTGTTATTTTACACATTCTCATGCTCTGCATATAAGTAAAGTAAAAAAGTCTTTATGTAGATCTACTATGACCAATGAAACACAAGTTTTCACAATACATTGTTTAAAATAAACTGAAAAATATGAAACAAAACTAAAAACATGAAGAAAGAAAACGAAAAGAATAACAAATAATAATAATAATGATACAAAATATGAGCCATGTATAGGAAGAATAACAAGAAAAATCAAGAAAGAAAAGGATGCTAAGAGATTCTTCAATCGATTCTTTTATACCCTTATTTTTCAGTTTTTCTCTAAAACTATCTCGTCTCATTCTTACCTCAACTTATTCTTCCTTTCCTCATGGAATCGAGCAACAAACTTGTTGGCCTGAGAGATTCAAAGAATGTAGAAAGAAATATATATAAAAAGGTATGAATTAACATTATTATTGTCAATAACAGAAAAATATCATTTTTGGTTAGCTATATATAATGTTCATTCTTCGATCCAGCAAAAATGTTGATACCAACATTAATTCGTTTGTCGAACGCGATAACCGTTATTCCACAGCACAGATTTCTTAAAAGTGTCCGAAGGTAACTCATCTTCCTACCTGTGTCTGTAGTATACCCCGGAGAGACATGCTCTTCCGTCCGCACACTTGCTCCGTGTCGGCCACAAACGACTCTATGTCACGGGACAGGCCGACAAATTCACTGGATGAAAGACGCTCCAAGAAGCCATCCTACATGCCGAGAGATACAATAATAGTTTGGAATCATAATAGAAAGTTAGAATGTTTATTGGGTGACAGATTTTCATTGAAGAAGTAAAAAGAAAAATCCCATACTTTTTGAAAGAGAAAAATCCAAAAGAAATTAATGTATTTCAAGACTTTAATATTCTAGTTGCTAGGTTAAATAAAGAATTAAGAAATAAGATATATTCTCTATTTTCAAATGTAGTAGGGAAAAGACAGAATGTGAAACACAGACCCTCTTAAAACATTGACAAATTCAAGTCCTTTTTAACAATATAGAAATATAATAAAATCAAGAGCAAAATGATTCTTGTTTTTCTTAACTTCTATCTTGCACTATAAAACATCAACTGTATATTCTAGAAAGCATAGTATTCTCATGAAGTAAATTTAAAAATGACCTTTGCCCTTGCAGTGACGACTTTAACACATCTGTCATGAGCATAATCACAGATAGCACTCAGCATCTCCTTCAAACTGATCATGGTCTTTTCATATTCTGCCTCTGTTATCATCACATCGACGTCATCACTTCTAAAAAGATAAATAAGGAAATAATGGATACATTCTTTTAATAATATTTACATCATTGATCTATCAGAACAACTAAAATACATTAGCGTCATTATCCTGTCTTGAAGCATAAAAGAATATTTTTTGTAAGTCTATAAGCATTACCAGCATCATCTTCCTTTTGTTTTCATCACCGTAATCAAAAATTATCAGTATGCTAAATTCACATCATTACTGTTCCCATGACTATACCGATAAATGCTACGGTTGTCATTCGTTAATCATCCGGCACAAAACATACACAGAAATATGGAGGTTTTCGGCTTCTTTCAGTTCCTCATCATTTTGGGATCCACCCGAGGCTAGTGACGGAGCTTTAGTCTTTCCTGCAGCAATGCCAACCACATCCATCACCACGCCATAGAAAGCCTGCATGGGATAACGAGGATTATTTAAGGAAAAGTTAAATTTGTATCATGAAAAGTAGAAATAAAAATCCAACCCAAAAGTTAAAAAAGAAGAATAAACACAACAGAACAAACATAAACAATTTCAAGCATCCCAAGGGGTCTTCTATGTTACCTCTTATTTCTTAATCATTTATTTCATTTAGATACGTCTTATAATATGTGAACCAACTTTTTTTGAAGACAGGAAAATAATTGAATGAATACAATGTAAAAAATCAAGTAAAAATTGTAATGCTTACTCGATCTCTTTTAATTTCTTGTATAGACTACTATTTTGCATAAATTGCATTAGAATCATTATTCTCTATTTTCTTCATTTTTTCATAAAGTGTAAAAAAAGAGAACGAAAATAAATTACTTAAAGGAAAATTGATATGTAAAAAGAATTTGAGTGAAAAAAAGACGGAAAAAAACAAAAACTGGCCAACCTTGACTCTGTTAATAAACACCATGAGGTTGGCAAAGACGTTGCGTAACAGTTCCGTCCACTGGCTGTAGTTGAGCATCCTCATCTGGTCCGCCAGACTAGCGGCGTTGGACTCGGAGTTGATGTCATCCGCGACAGCCACCGCCTCCACCACCGTCTGCATGAGGGAGGAAACATACACACACAATGCAGGCTTTAGTAGGTGTTTGCCAAGAAAAGATTATACATACTAACAACTAAAATCAAATAGTAACAGTAAAACAAAAATATTAACGACAATACAACAATCATAAAGAGATAATAGATTGCCCACAATAACAGAGTGGGTGGGTGTAGTCATTTCACATTTTCCATTTATAGAGGAACCAACAACAAAAAACCACAAACATTTCTAGCCAATAGTTAACACTTACCTGCTTGACTGTTGCTTTGAGGGCAGTAAACGTTTCCTCTCTGTACACATCAATGAAATTGAATTTGTGCTGTCGGAGCATGCCAAACAAGATTGACACAAGCCTCTCCTGGAAAAGGAAAATCAATCACATTGTTTTATTACATAAATAAAGAAGAACTATAAACACAACTGTAGTAAGTCATTTAGTCACTTAAGGAAAATACTTCATAGTGTTCTTTATTTGCACAGATACGAAAAGAAAGAAAGAAATTTGTCCCAGAATCTCATGCCAGAAATATCTACCTCTTCTCCCAATAACTGGGTGTCTGTGACAGGCCTGTTGAGCTCCATCGTAATACAACGACTGAAATCTGCCTGCAACATTTTATCGATCAGTTTTTCCATTTCTGCCAGCTGTGATCCTAGATGTCTGTGAACACAAAAGATGACATTGATGATTACAACAAATTACTTTTTTATATACGCAAAATCAGGACGAATTGCACAGGTCATCATAACATGAAACTCATAGGCCTCACCTTTCACATTCGTGTTGGATGATTTCTATTGTACGCAAATTGTCATCAATATCAAGTGCATAGAGAATAACTTAGTTGTAGTTTTGCGCTATACAAATGTTATGTATTGTTAAGATTCCTAACTGTATAGCTGCAATGATAATAATGTTATTCACAAATTAAAAATTGTTTAGCTCAATGGTTTTCTATGTGTTTCTTTGCCATTTTTTGTTCCCATCCCACCCCATCATACCCACCCCATGAATGAATGGATATCCCCCCGTACCTGAAGCTGTGGATGCCGGCCAAGTCCTTGCTGAGGACGTCTTGCGAGGTGGAGATGAGGTCGAGGGCTCCGATGAACTCGTTATTCGACAGCAGGCGCTGGATGGTTGGCTGGGTCTCATGAATGGACGCCATGATTTTCAGCTGGAGAGGGAATGTTTTAGGAACACAGGATTAAGATCAAGTTTTCAATTAGAACAAATCCCTCCGAAGCTTTCTCTTTTAGCACAACTAACCTGTCAAGAGCTTAAATTATCACAACAAGATATTTTTCTGCCCAAGTGAAGTTATGAACAAATTGTGAAAAGAGACTTTCCAAGGATTCACTTCGGAGGTTACCATTACCAGCCTGGATTCGAACCTGGAACCTCTTGATCTTAAGTCAAAAGCATTAACTGTTGTTACAGCACCTATCTCAAATCAAGTTTAGAAAATACACAAAATCAGAGTTTGCTAAATAGTGTGAATATTGTATATTTGCAGTATAGAAGACTTTTAAAAAAACATTTAAATTCAATTCACCATCTCACCTTATTAAATAATGCCATGTAATTGGCACGGTTATTGGACAATTTTATCACACGAAGAGATTCCAAAGCCATTTTCTCATCCACAACTCTCATACTGTCCCTGTTGATCAAAAGCAAAAGGCCTTTAGATATATGAAACATATATTAAAAAAAATCAAGTGTTCAGAATCATTTGAATCAATTCCAATCCAATACTGTCGCAGCTTCATTGCTGAAGGTGAACGCGACATTGACTTCTTCTGTTACTGTTTTGAGTAAAGGAGATGAAAGTATACTTCTTTCTTTAAAACATACCTAGCATGAATTGAAAAGGCCACTGTTATAAAAATACATCGATAAAACTCTCTCAGGAATACTTCAATTTCAATAGCCAACAAAAGGTGTTTTTATAGATATGACAGTATTACATACCCTAAAACGTTGTGTATGATAATAGAAATACGTACCTGAGCTGTTTGATACAGGCCACAGTGGTCTTCAGCTTGTCTTGAAGGACGTCGTGTGATGTCATAGCATGGAAAAAAGCCTCAGATTTCTGAGATATTTGTTTGGCTATCTGGACTTCCACAATGTCCAGATAATGACTTAGCTAAGAAGAAGACAAAAAACATTGGCAACGAAATTAGGAAAACTGACAAACTTCACTGGTAATAGGATGTGAACGAGAGAAGAAGAAGACTGGTAATAGGTGAAAGAAAATATAGACATTTGGAGATAGCTGCATACAAATTCTTCAACTTCAAGATATTCCAATGTTTTTCTTTTTCTTTCAACTCAATACATGAAAATGGCTGAATTAGAGGTTGATTTACTAAATACTAATGCTCAGGTGACGCTCACTAGCATTTTATCAACTAAGAACTGTAACAAACTTGATTGTACCAAAACACCATGTACAGATTTGTGCAAATTCAAAAAAGATATAAAGTTTTAAAATCAGAAGATACATCTGATCTGTGATTAGTCACCATAAAAGCAGATACTTGTAAAGTAAATCCGTAAAGAAAACCACATGCCAACCTTTTCTTGTAAAAGTTTTGAGGACTGTCGGGTTGCACCTTGGGTAGGGTTGGTACTACTGGCCCTGAACTCTTCTATCATTGACCAGGGAAACACAGTGTTGAATACATCAGGATTCTCCAAGTTGAAATTTGAGGACATAAAAAGCTGAAAAATGTACAAAATGAAATGTATGTAGAAATATTGACAGGAGAAAATTGCATTATATCTTTAGTTTCAACTATAATAATCTTAATTATCATTCAAGATGAATTGATTTGATTAAGTAGAAAAAAAGAAGCTTGAACTATACACTACTGTCTGTAATGGGCTTAAGTTTAAAGCCATGGTAATGAAATAATCACTAGTCTGTACTGGGCTTAAGTTTAAAGCCATGGTAATGAAATAATCACTAAAAAGGGTTAAAAATAAACACTAAAAAGGGTTAAAAATAAACACAATGCAAAGAAATTATCATACCTTGATTTGATCTAAATCTACTCGACTTTGCTCTGAAAATAGAAGTTAGAAAAATTATACAATTTATGCATCCATAAGAAATGTGGGACAAACAGAGAAGCTATAAAAAAACAAAACAAGTCAGTGTGTGATCTCTTATGTGACTACCCAGAGATTCATCCATTCTCTTGATTAAACACACACTTCGATAGCTCACCACTTCTGTACTATAATGTGAACAATTATTGGTGTACAAAGAAAGAGGTGAGGAAAATGATTTCATTTTTTTCTTGAACAGATATAAAAATGTTTCTTACAATCAAATATCATGCCTTACCAATTTGCCTCAGATGGAGATTTGGAAAGTTATCTTTTCTCAGCTCTACAGGCTCGCACATTTTTGCTTTATGTTTGTCATGTCGTTTTAATCTCTGCAAAGAAGAAATATAAGGATTTAAAAACAAATGCATTTGAACTGGTAGGCATTATTATTTTCTCAATTCAGAGAAATTGGCCTTCTTAAACTACAGTAAAAACCACAGCACTAGAAAGTCTAAGAATTGTTTATATTATAAAACATCACAATGACACTTCAGTGGACACCAGGACACTGCGCAACCCAGGAAACAAAACAGCAGGTTGTCTATATATTATGAGAATATGTCACGTCTTCTACCAAGTATCTAAAATGATCCTGAATAAAAAATTTGGGAAGAGTGAATGAATAGATTGGTGCAAGACAACAAAGGCAGAGCCCTGTTTCTCCATAATATATACATTATAAATGACAAAGACAAATTAACAAAGATGAAAGATGAAGATAGTGACAGAAAGAGACTAGATAGACAGAGAAGGAATGAGAGAGTCAGAAAACAATTTTGTAGACGCTCACCCCTGATGTTTTTCTAAGGTATTTGTCAAAATGCTCCGGTCCGATTTCTGGTAAATACGGAGATGGAAGAATATCACATTTTTCAAAGGAATGGCCCCATGTCTTTGTAAAAAAATCTGTTTCTCTTTTGGCCAGCCTGGGATCATTTAACAACGCAGGCATATTGACACTGGCGTTATGAATGGTCCAACGATATTGGTCTTGTACTATATTTGGGTCGGTATTACTGGAATTGTCCCCACCGTGTAATTCACTTTCTTGATTTCTGCGTGCCATGATCTTCTCCCTTGCTCCAGCTGAAAATAAATGAAAGGCATCACTCTACTGAATAAATAGAACATTTTCATTTCATCAATTGTGTCATGAGTCCCACAAATTTTACATTTTAAAATATTAAATCGACATTGAGAATGTACACATTTATATATATTGGAAACTAATTAGTCATGATCAATTTTCATCTAAAAGTTTTGGTCCATCATTTCTGATTGCGATTCCCAGTGGATTCATGATATCAAATGGGATTATTTTTTTAAAACCCTCATTAGTCACATATTAAGCAGCATTTTGTGTTCTCACCATTATTACTGTGGATATGAAACATCAGGACATGATCATCGTAGTCTTTATCACTGACCCCCTCCAGAGGTAGCGAGGGGCATACTCTGTTGACTCCATAACGACAAACATAGGATCCTCCCTCTTTTGAACAGTGGAAATCTCGTAAATGCTGACTGAACTCCTTAGGAGACTTAATCTGTAGACCTTGACAAAAATTGCACTTTTTCCAAGGTGGTATTTGGCCACTTGAATGTTGTGAAGTAAATATCGACATGGTAACTTGTGTCATTCAAACAACTGTTCACTAACAACACTTCTCTACACATGAACTCCTTTGAACTAAACATCACAGTAAAAGGGTCTCACATCTTTATCGTTTATCTTTAAAGTAGATGTGCCTGACATAACAAAAATAATAAAGTAAAATAATATGATGCAATTAAATCTCATGACGGAAATTTGAAGGGAGTAAACATAGGCCTATTTATAAAGATAAATCATGCAAAATTACGTAGTATCAACTATCATGAGTTATGAGGATGCCATAGATTCCCCAATCATTTCATGTGTTAAAAAAAAACCACGAGGCCCTAATCCTGAAAACTTCTCTGCTTTTTATTATTTTTTACGGCTGCCAATTAAGCCCCTGATAAACACTTTGTTTACGAAATTGGGGATAACTTAGTGGACACTAAAGTGCTGACAGAGGTGTTCAATTGTAGACTATCCCCAGAAGATTTATAGCGCAAAGGTAAACAACAATGGCAACCAAGGGTATTGGTGACAGTTTACCCCAAAACACAATGTCAATGTTCAGATGATAACTGGACACTGTCCCCGGTCAGGACAACAGTAAGGTATGATTCACTTTCCCTTTATTTTCATTGTGAATTCTTCTCAAATTGCATATTGTGAAAGCTAAATTCGATCAATATTCCCTAACATTCTTATTCTTTTTTGTGCAAGCTAATAAACACATGAAAGCTTGTACCTGGATTGATATTCTTATCCTTTTTTTATTATTTCATTTTCTGAGTCATAAGACATCAAATCTACTAGACAGTTTATCGAGTCAAAGTCCTATCAAGGCGAAAGCGGTCACCGGTTATTCTACTTCTATAATAACACACAGGTAGCTAAACAAGATGCTTGGAGAAGCATTCATAATGGGCATCAAAAATGATATTTGCTTTCACTTTTCTTTTCAATGTTACTAATAATATTCCACTTTAGTTTCATTCGAAATACATTGTAGACGAACTCTGTTTGTATCGCTGCCATATTGAATACTCTAATCTAGAGCGGCGTTAGCCGGGACCTAGAATTTGAAGAGATAATGTAACCAATAAAGTTAGTTCTAACTTTACCGGTGTATTTCTAAATTGTTATATTTGACTGTCTGCTTTCAAACAAGTTGCGACATAGAAATCTTCATAAAAATTGTTTTTAGATAATCCAAATGTGCGGTAAATTTGAGTAAATGACTGCGAATCGAGGCGATTTCATAAACTTAACAAATTAGTAAGTCGAAAGATTCTAATCTTTTCAGATTTTCTTCTGAAGGTGGTAACCAAGTAATAAGTAAT
Source organism: Dendronotus rufus (assembly GCA_032358575.1). Classification (NCBI taxonomy): domain Eukaryota; kingdom Metazoa; phylum Mollusca; class Gastropoda; order Nudibranchia; family Dendronotidae; genus Dendronotus; species Dendronotus rufus. The sequence goes on along the minus strand of JAULCB010058496.1, from coordinate 1,048 downwards.
CCCAACACAATTTGTTCACCTACTTGTCATTGGAGCATGACACACATTCTATGCACATGTATCTTTTTTGTTTTTTTTGTTTTACAAAAAGGAAATTAAATTTATGACCATTGTACGATTCTATTCTGATTGATTCATCATTTCATCTGATAATACTGTATGGCAAAAGCAAAGAAAGTAATGAATTGACATAATGACCCGTTTCTAAAGAAATTATGCCCGTTTCGCCTAAAATCAACGTAGTTTGAGTGAAATGATGATAGTTAAAAAATGAGAAACGACTTCCATTACTTTAGACATTCGGGGACGTGGCTCGGGAAAAGCTAAAAATAACTCAGGATTCGGTTCACAGTTCAGAGTTCACGGTTCATGTTCAGCAGAGACATGAATCTATTGTTGTTCAGTTCAATCACCCCAGTATTTCTGATCACTCCATTCGTTCAGCAGTCAGTCAGTCAGCTGATAAGTGACCGCCGACAATACCTTCCATAATGTTGAAATTTAAAGAATTGAAAAACTCATAATATTATGGGGGATCTCACCAATGACCATTGATTATAAATAAATGAGAGCATTTATATTGCGCCTATCCACGGTCATCACCATGACTTCTCAATACCGCATCTATCCCCGACGAAACATGTAACACATCAGACGAGACATGCGGCCTGTTAGGCACGTATACAATTTTTCTGACAAAGACAACACCAGGGGGACCGTCTCCGATAGGATGAGACAAATCGTGTAAAGAGTCTTTCCCAAGGACTCATCGTCGGACCAGGTCAGGACTCGAACCCCGGACCCTTCGATCTCCAGGCGGATAATCTGACCACTAGACTGCCGGCGCCACATTCACATTGTTACATTATAACAGTTCTATAATATACATTGACTCCAGTGCTCTTATTCGTCTTTAGTGTTTTTGTATTTTTTTTCTGGATTTTTTTTATCCGTCTCCTGTTGAAAAAGGGGTAACCCGAAACGTCCAGTGTTTTTACCGTCTCGTCCCTTACAGAAGCTTTTCCATTTCCATCCCTTGCTTTGATTT
>JAULCB010058385.1:0-10654 GCA_032358575.1 Dendronotus rufus | reverse complement strand
TGAGCAATGCGCATTTGAGCATCTTTGATGGATTTTTGCGCTATATAAATGACGCATTATTATATTATTATTATTATTAGTATCATATCCAAAAAGTGGCTTCTGTTACTTGTCCGCTTTATACTATGACTATGGAAAACAGATGCTCTGTCCTGTCTTTTGATTAGCCTCAGAAGTAGGTACTTACTTTGTCTTAGAAATTTTGGTGTTATAATGTAATTTTTTATTATTTTCATTTCCAGAAAGAATGTGCCAGACTATTCTGCAGACAGAGAAAGAAGTGATCTTGCAGCAATTACCTTTGACATGTCTGCCGATATCCTTTTTGAATATGATTATTTTTAACGGGCATATATATATGATATAAACACATATTTTGAGGGTAAATTTCTCCTCTTGTCGCATATTTGGTTCTGAATGATAAAACGTTTTATTAATGGTATTTTTATTTTTATCATGATAAATTTAATAGAAAATCATGCTATGAATAGATCAAAATGTAAATATTGAAACTTTACGATTTGTAAAGTTTCTTTTTACTTTTTTTTATATTGCATTTACTGACGTTCTCTTCTACTGTTATTTATTTTTGAAAACATATTTTTCTTAACTCTTATCTACATGTGACATCTTTGTTCAACTGGAATGTAAAACAGTTGTTTTTTTACTTGACAGCTGAGTACCAAACCAAGGATCACGTAAGTTGTGCTATGAGAAAAAGGGTTCTTGGTTCAATACAATTTTAATCTTGTTAATTTCTAATATCAACCTGTAATGTGTTTTGAATTTACTTTTTCAAGAAATGAAATATATTTAAGTACATCAATATGATGTTCAGGAACACTTTTATTTTTAAGTTTTTCGGATGGGCTGCCATTGTAATCGAAGATTTTTTAGTCATGCATGAGTGAAAGCCCATAAGTGTTCAAGTGGTCAATGCACTTACCACTAGAAGAGTCAGAGCTCAAACTTCGGCTGAGGCAAAGGGCTTACCTGTTGAGATAGAAGCTATTGTAATTTCCTTTTCTTCTACATATTTTTTTTGTTTCTTTTAATGCAGGAACTAAACCAAGTGGTTCTGTGGGATAAAATTATTCTTAGAGGAGAAAACACCATCTTGGACCTTAGGAAAGCCAACCCCAAGTATTATTTCTGGGATTATGGCAATGGACTGAAGTAAGTTTTTTACTTCTCTATACACTACTTCATGGAGTCATACAGTTTGATTAGTTATGAGCACTACACTTATCGATGCAAGTACAAACAAGCACAATGCTCATACTTCATACTCATAAAAATTGTATGGTAGATTAAGTGTCTACATCTTTTTGAAATGTGAATATAAAGATGTAAATTCTGTTTTCCATTATCAAGATAATTCAACCTTCACATCTGGATTTCAACTGTGTCTGTTGTCATCTTAGATTTTCCACACTTTATATAGATATGTAAAAATAGAAATATGAGAACTAACCCACATACATATTATATTGGGAAGTAATCTGTGATGGAAATAGTGTCCTATTCGGAGAGTGGCTATCATTACTTTTATCTGCTTTTTGCTATGGAAACAGGGATAATCCTTCAGTCTAATAGGTAGCTCTCTTTTATTATACTTTTTTCTTTCTTTTTGCAGTTGTTTTTCAGACATTTTAATTATTACAGACTGAGTGATGCTTGTGAAAGATAAAAACTAATAATGCTGAATGTTATATTTTTCTTTTATTCTCCTAGGGGCAATAACAACGTAACACTAACGCTGTCATGGAATGTTGTCCCCAACGCTGGAACTTTGCCAAAGGTCACCGGGACAGGCTCGCACAAAATTGTTTTCCCTGATCAGTATTCGTCTGGAAGATTCTAGTCTTGACTCTCTGTTTTGTTATGTTTTCAGGGGTTTGTATGTGTATGAGTGTTTGTACAGTGTAAGTCGGATTCAACGAGGTCGTCGGGACTGACGACATGATCTCGTTGTATGAGACCTCGTTATACCCGACGCCGGGTATAACGAAAAGTCGCATACAGGGATTTCAACTAGCCTTGTTGTAGCCGACTTTTCGTTGAATGCGACCTCATTGAATCCGGCGCCCACTGTATGTGTGTGTGTGTGTGTGAAAGAAGAGGAGTATGATATATTTTTTTCATTTGAATGTTATATGTATTGAGTTATGGCTTTTTGAGTAAACAAGATTTCCGTTATTATTATTTTTCCTCTTTCTACTTCTTGTAGAGCTTGAACTTATTTTCCCCTTCTTTTTCACTGGTGAATGTTTTTTTAAAGGTTTCTTGGTGTTAAATTTAATCCTTTTTGTCACTACTATGTCATTTTATTGGGGTTTTTTTTATTGACAGTAGACAGCCTCATCGCAATCAATGTAATTCATTCCATTCTGCCAGTAAACTTATTTATCATCACTGTACCTCATTCATCGTCGTCATGATTTCTGATGGCTCAAACTAGTTGGGACTTCAAAGGAATAGGAATTAGAATTACTGTAGTTTTTTGGTTCTATGATTTTTGTCTTTACTGAAATGCTATTCTTGTAAAGAACTCATAATTTATTCTCTAACGACTAATGGTAATGCCATTTCTCTTGATCTGTATTGCACAGGGGGAGTCTTTCAAACTGTGGAACAGCCCTCTCTGTCTTAGAATCTTCTTTCCTTGCCTAATGTGCTCTGGGTTCCTAGGTGAATAGTCATAGTAACTACATTGATTAAGAAAATAAAATTGTCTCTCACGACTCACACAGGTGAACTGTGATATTATTATTATGTATTATTGGCGTACTTAAATTTTAGCACCTAATGACAGTCTTCGGTAGAAAGTAAGAAATTGTTTATAATTATTGCTGTATAATCAAAACTAGCTTTGAGTTTGGAAGATTGATGTTGTTTGTTTCATCTGTATTTTATTTCCAAAATAATAATATGTTTTATCTTTATTGTGAATCATTTTGGATGAGTAGAGCTGGTAGTGGTTTTTTTTCCATTTATAAACATTGGGAACAGGGAGAACTTTTGCTCGTTTTGTCTTAGATTTGAATGAAATGAAAATACTCTTGGATTTGGATGATGATACTAAGACTAAGAGGTTTTATTGTCAAATGAGAGCTCCATTAAGAATAATTCCTTCTGAAAATATTTTCACGACAAAAGTATATTGAGTATTATTGAGTTTGATAAGTTTTCAATGTTGTATTGCTTTTTGTGGATTTCATAGCTCATACTCATATTGTTCTGATGGTGCTTGAAATTTAAATCAAATTGGGATGCTACGTCAAAGTCAAAGTTGCACTGTGAATGTGTGTGATTCAATTGGAGTTTTGTTTTATGATAAATATTTTTTTAAGACCTTCAAAAACACAAATGTTGTATTTTGATATTCTACAATTTCTGATATATGTAATAAAAATGTGACTGTAACTTGAGAGCTGTTTCAATTAAGAATTTATATTTTGGAATTACAGTCTTGATATTCTTAGTCTATAAGTTAAGCCTGATGCAGTTAGTATTATGTATTATTACAAAACATGCAGCCTGTTAGGCACGTATGCAATTTTTCGGACAAAGACAATGCCAGGGTGACTTCCAAATTTTATTTTGTTATCCATCTCCGATAGGATGAGAAAAATTGTGTAAGGGGTGTTTCCCAAGGACCCAATCAGGATTCGAACCCTGGACCCTACGATCTCCAGGCAGATACGCTGACCACTAGGCTGCCAACGTCACTGATATTCCATAATTATTAGATGAACACTCAGCTTTCTCATTACCATCTGACAACTGTTTTGGTTCAAATTACAGTATGTGGATCTTATACTATACCCTTTTGATTTGATTAGAATAGTTTTTTTTACAACTTTTACCTTTATGTACTTTCTTCATGTCACCACACCAGGTGTTTTGTTGAGAATAAGAGAAAATATTAAAATGTCTGTACTGTAAGTGTAAGAAAATATTAACAAGTGCTTAATTGTGATCTCAGGTGTCAAAGCGCTATATATCAGTGGTATTTGTTCTGACTATTATTAATCTAAACTAAACATTGTGGGTTTGCAACCCAACAGACACCAAAAAGTATTTTTTAGATGATAAGATGGTCGGCAAGTGATGGTAATATTGCGATGCCTGACTTCTCGGGTTGTGAAGTCGAACACAAGCCTTCTTGAATGGGGTGAAAAAGGAGAAGTCCTGTGTCGTGTATATGTCAAAATCACAAAAAGAGTATGCCACAGTGTGGTCACTGCCCTGGCAAAACTCAAATCTAAAGCATAATTTTCACCGTGAGAAGATCACCTGCTTATTGACAAGTTGTGATCCAAAGAAATTCATACACAGAGTCTGAACCATTCACTGCGATATTTTGTTTCTCTTCGATGTTTAGCTTGTGTAAGTACTTTGTACACATTTGAACCCTGATTCCCTGGAATCGTGCTAGAATCACAAACTAAAGACTTTTCATGTGGGGGCTGCCATGTTTGTTTACAAAAATGGTTGCCCAGCTTGCACAGCGAGTTTGAGTTGCCAGATACATTTAGTTTTAGTCACCAGTACCAAATACTGCGATCGCGGTATTACGGGATATAGCTATTAGGGACTAATACCGCGTTCGAGGTATTACGGGTTCAAAGGGTTAACTTTAATCTTGATTTCAAAGTCTTGAAAAGTAGGGAAAACGTCTCCCACTTTAGACCTCACCCTCCAGGGTGTTGAGTGCTGACTGTCGACCAAAGCAGTGTATGTAATCAGCTTTTAAAATTTCTCCCGTCATAGCTCTTTATAATAAAAATTTGTGATAAAACGTTTAAACACAGAAATTTTGAGCTCCGTAAAAGTAAAAGGCGGAAAGATCAAAAACTTGTAACATTTGAAACAGAAATTGCAACATTTTATTCAGTTCATGAATATGAAATGTACAATAATAATGTGTGAGGACATCTAGTAATTTTCACATAAAAGCGACAGGCCATGCATGCATACATACGTAATGCAGAGGTTCTTTTCAACTCATCGCACTTCTTTTTTTTTCTGAGTTTGTGCTCATTACTAGTACATAGTTCTTCAAATAGGTAGACTAAGACCGTTCAGTGATCTATCATTCGTACAGAGACTATGAGAGCTTCTGCATTCATGACTCAGCCGGTCTCGTTCAAAAACACTGTAATTTTGTAACAATAACAGAAATCTGAGTAGTAACGAGTACCTGTATATTATTATTATTATAGCAATGGGAATACATACAACAATACAATGAATAACCACAACCTTCAATTATATATCACTTATCATCATCTAACCATATAAGGCAATTATTACTGATGCTGAACCAAAGGTATGCAATTGATAGGAACAAAATATGATATAGAACTAGAACAGTAGTGGTAGTAGTAGTACCATTTCAGTATCGTTTATCGGTTATAGTTTTTATATTAATATTATTGCCCTCTACACTTCCTGAACACATCCAAATCGAAGACACCATTGTTTTGTATCACAGTACAGTCCCTTCGTTCTTTTCTACTCCCTCACTTCAAATAGCAAGCTCCTCCATTAATTCTTTACCATTATTATTAACATTTGACAATAGAAACCTTGAGATATCTTTAAATTTTGTAAAATGCTTCGATTGAGTTGAGGCTCTACCTTATTTTTCCAGACATTTGACATGTGTCAATACAATATTATATGAGGTCAGCTCATTTATAACTTTTATCCATTAATGATATAAAAACATGCATCATAATAATATAATAATGATAATAATATACCCTTTTTAGGCCTTTTGAATTTAAATTTCAAGGTTTTCGAACGTTAACATAATATAGGTACTGAGTTGACCATTTTATCCTAAACTAAACACTAGCACAAAGACAAACTGTAGTCGAATAATGAGTGCAATCAAAATGTGATGGGAGATGCAGGGAGATCCGGGTAACATTTAGACATGTACATATTATATACTACATGCCTCCTATTATTAGTGTCAGCATTTTACACTTATCCTTATTTGGTCCCTTTTCACCTTTCTTACAAAAGAGAGAAGGAGATATAGGCTTAGGTGATCTTAAAAATGCCATGATTATATAATATAATATATATAAGGACCGAGGTATCAAATGATGAGATTTGTTGCTGATACATGTATCGAACACTCAACTTCATTCTGACTATATTTTTTGTTTGTACATGTACATATGTAGTAGTAGCAATAGCCTTAGTGAACTTAGTGTGATATACAGATCAGGTCTAATAACACAAAGGGGTAAATTTAATACAAATCATGAGCTATGATAGCTGAACTGAAACATTGTATCAAGAAATTGAATTGAGACTCTGAATGAATGATGAAGTTAAGGATAGACAATATTATCATATATTTTAAGAAACAGTGATTAGAATTAGAAATATAAAAATAGAAATAAAATATTTCAATGTTATGCTAAATTTATGTAGATACAACAGAGTTTTCTTTGTTCCAATACAAAACAATACAGATCTAAATAATCCTACTGTTGATATAATTAATTGACAAGATTTGCTTCAAACACTGGTGTATTCAGAAAACAAAGAAAGACAATAAATAAAGGCAACAGTCAAACAATACAAGATAATAATAATAATAAAATAGTATTATTCCATTGGTCACGTTCATGGCTAGACCTCCATTTCTAGTTATAGTAATAATAATAAAATTGATGAATATTTTCTAACAAGAATATTGTCCAAAAAGCGCTTAATCATTAATCCTAAATGAAAGATCATGCAAAGCGCTTTCAGAGTTTGTAGTTTACACCTTTTTCAACAACAAAAAAGAGGTCATATCAATGATAGGACCTCCTTATTATAGTCCATCTCCGTTAGGACCTATAGCCACACAGCAAGGTTGAGCCATTAAAAACTCGCCAGTGCTGGGATTCAAACTAGTTGAGTAATTCGAGTAGAAAGAGTAAAAATTATGAAAATGTTAAAACCGTTGGAAATGAGTATCTGGTTACAATCTTTAACCAAATTCATGATGCAAAGAAACAACTATGCATTATATCATCTCTTAGAGACATAGACACAATTGTTTCAATTTCAAGTGAAATTTTGTTATTTAAAGTAAAATTTCAAGCTTTACACCATATTTTGTTATTTTACTTTATTAGATTTTTTTGTTTTTTAAACAGAACACCACACAGGAAGGTAAAAACAACAATCAACATTCAATCATTTAAAACAATCAGTACAACTTCTGAATCATATCAGTTATTGTTACTTAAAATAATAACAAAACAAATCAATACTTTTCAATTCTTTGTTTTTCCCCCAAGAAAACTCACTAGAGTGAGTGAGGTTGGTTGATTGCTATGTATAGTTCAAATAACAAAAATTAAAGAAAAGTTTGAAAAAAGGAAAAGTGCAATGAAGACTTAAAATCTATTTGAAAATTTATGTTGTTGCGAAATTTAAAATAAAGTTTTAAAATCTGTTTTAGTCCAGCAATGTGCATTTTAATTTTAAGAAGAAATACCACCTGGGGAAAACATACTAAGAAAAAGACACGCACACTGAAGAGGAAAATTGGGTGAAGAATCAAATCTTTATTGTGTGTGACAAAAAAATAATATCCTTAACTTTGACCTAAATTCCAATGTTTGTTTTTTGATTTACATAAAATATTGCAGCAAGATTTTAGTTATGTCTTTATTTAATGTGCTATATCAATTCAATGTCCACATTTGTAGGTACTATGAAACATCTGATACTTATTTGTTTATATTAAAAACACTATAATCTACATGCAACGTTTTATGTAAATTGGGAGACAACCATTGAGGATAGAGGTGCTAGTAGTTCAGGACAGTCTTTTTCTTTTGCACACCCGATATAAACGACCAAGGACATTAGAAAATTGACCCTTTTTATTTACAGAACTGATTATCTTATTTACACTTCATCCTGAATTGTATACATCTTAAGACGAAGAGAGAAGGTATCAAATATTATGAGAACTTTGGACAACTTTAGAAACATTGTATTCGCCACACTCTGTCACTCAGTGGAAAGATTTCTTTTTACATTATCAGGTGTACTTCATCCCAAGGGACTCGCGTCTTCCTTCCTTCAGTTCTCATTCCATCAAGCACTATCGTCGGTATCAAATAGTTATTACATCATGATTTTTTTTTTAACTAAGTGGAAACAACATGTTGGATGAGTGCTGAGTAGGAAATAAATATAATACAATGATGTATCATACACTTGGAATAGTGGTGAATGAGACAATAAATATACATAATGATATACATATCAACTAGAAGCGTATTATATGTACATGAATGCAGTGACCAACAGGTTAAAAAGTTAATATATTTAGCCGGAAAGCAAGTTCTCTACAGGCTCATGGTATCACCAGAGCTTATCCCTGGTTTCTGTAGTGGGGAGCGGAGAAATGACAGAAACCATTGTGTGGATAATAAGACACTAGTCTATCACAAATTAATTCCCCACCCCCCTTTTGCCATTCAGTGCCCATTTCTACACCTGGGGGGAGTGATGAAAATTGTAAAGAGTCTTAGCTCTCCTCAGGATGGACTCGAAATCGGACTCTTGGCAGGATTTGAACCTATTTCTAAAATTTCTTTCAACAAAACCTCTTTCATTTGGAACACCATCATTCTGAATCACCCTCTTTAGCTCTCGTTTTGTTGGCTATCTATTCTGTCGTCGTTTTGAAAGTTTAGAAAATACGCTACGTAGTCTATTTTGGTTCTCTTTCCACTGTGTAGTGTAAGTAATTGCACTTTGAATCACTTCTGTCAGTCAGCGCCTTCTTATTTAAACCGCATTGATTAAACATTATTATCATCGACGGACAGAAATCATGGAACATCAATAAATAATATTGGAAAATTGAAATGAAACGATTGGTGGTGGAAACACCTAATTATGATGATATCAACAACAACAACAACAACAATAACTCATAATAATAAGTCATTAGTGTGTGGCCCCACAGGGAAGGAGGGAAAGGGTTACAATTGAAAATTCATTGGTGGTGAGGGATATGATGGTGGGAGCAAGAGCTTGATTCTTCTAGTACTAGTATTAGTATACTACTACTACATGGTGTTAGTGTTAGTGTTAGTATGTTGTTGACGTGAAGGATCAAAGGATTAATTAATGAGACAAAAAAACTTTTGTCAGTCACCACACTAGTTAGGTAATGATTGATATGGAGCAAGTTTCTCTCAGTGGTTTTCTTTGATCTTAACTTCATGACTTTTCTAAATGTACAATCACCGATATCTTTTGGGCCCTGAAATATAGAGTGACATCTATTTGTATTTTTAAAATGTTAGCGTAATAAATACATGACACTTCGCTTATCATGTTTATGTTTCTCCTCTTGATTTCCTTAGTTCTAAAACTCTCAAAATTGTCGGGATATTTTTTTTTTATTATTGTAGATAATATCTACAAAAAAAAAAAAAAAATCGACCCTATTTCCCACCTGAAGCACTTCACTGACTTGTTGAAACCATGAGTCAGAACCTTGCCTGGCGGAATATCAACAGGAATGTTGAAAAAAAATGTGTTTACTTCACAAAATCTAAAACATCTTCTCCAACTTGTATACGCACATTCAACACTGAACATTCTTTATTTAGCTAAGAAAAACCCCATACACTATTTACAGTCTTCTTAGAACTAAACCAGACACACCTTTAAGAGGCTCAAAGTCGGTTTTAATGTGACAGTGTCAAAGATGTCATAACAGCCCAAAACAAGCTCACAGCATCATAGCAATCCTATGTCAATATCAAACGCTGCCAATTAGACAAGAGGTAATCAACCATACACTCAGTAATACTACAGTATTCGAGAGAGGCTCTTAGTAAGTAAAGCTTCAATCAATGTCTAAAACCAAAAATAAACCTTTGCCTTGTGTAAATATATAAACACATCTGGATCTGACCAGTTCCTACACTTTAATGGAGGTTAAAATTTGCAAGAAATAGCCATATCATCACAGATAGTTGACGATTGCAAGATTTTTCTATTGAACATAAGATGCAACAAAATTCATGAAAAGTTGTCAAAGACAACAACAAAAGTAACAGAAATAACGTACACTAAACCGACAATTACTTCATTTCTTCTCTACACACTCTTTGTTTAATGAAAATAGATTTGGCTATCTGTGATTATGAGCAACATTTTCATTCCGACTCTTTACATCAATTTCACATAAAAACAAAATGTGGTCCATATTGGCTTACAAAAGAAGAAAAGAAAGAAAGATGTACCTATACTTCAATCCCAGTTGACGTATTGCTGCTACACAGAAGAGTAGAAACTATTGGGGATGTGACCATATTAAAACACTAACTGAAAATAATATAGAGATTCTTTATTCCCGAGACTGGTAGAATAAGATGTATCCTGATTCAGAGGAATTCTTTTGCATGTCAGATGGCAATCCGTAGAATTCTTCAATTTGACTTGCATCAATTTTCTGGGAAATAGAAAATATAATCATCAATTCTAAATATAAAAATGGAAAGTTTTTAAATGTTACCATTGTCATATAGTGGGCTAATCACCTGCTTGCCGTAGTTCCTGATTCATAGTATTTCCCAGTTCTGTGTTATGTCAAAGGTGGTTT
>JAULCB010058274.1:0-10655 GCA_032358575.1 Dendronotus rufus | reverse complement strand
TTGCCGTAGCTCCTGATCCAAAGTATTTCCCGGCTTTGTGTTTTGTCAAAGGTGGTTATTGGGGCATCGACCTCCTTTACCATTTAAGACTTAGCTTGAAGCTGGGTGCCGACACTGCGAAAGCGGTAAAAGGTATTGGATAACAAACAAACAATCATTATTTAGAGACAACGATGTTTCCGAGTGTTGGGAAGGGGAGGGAAAGCGGGTAGAGATGTGACGAGAAAGGGGAGTACCGTGGTGTTGTGTACAGTAAAGGTGACTTGAAACACTTCGTGTCCAGGTAAGAGACAGAGACGAGGTGCGTGACCTATTTCTTCTCACCTGGGAGAGTTCGTGTAAACTAAACAATAGACTCCGTGGATGGAACATGTCTCAATATCTGGATTTATTCCTTTAATTTAGCATCGATGGCTGGACCGAATGTACTCCTTGTTTCATTTGTGCTGCTCACTTTGGTCACTCTAAGTATGTGTAATAGAATTGAACTATTGGGTGACAAACGAATATCATAATGTATCGTCGAAGTGATAGTAGTAGTAGTAGTAGGAGTAGGAGTATAGTTACAGGAAGTGAAAATCATTGTCATCAGTACAGTACAGGAATATGATATACAGTTGACAACAGATATAATGAACTGGATGTAGTGATGGTGACTTATAATGATCTTTTAATGAAGAATCAGAATGATTTATTAATTGTCTATATAAAATGACTACTGTCATAATGACGTCATTATAAACACAAAACACAAGACCTTTTAGTTTACAAATCACAATGAATAAAGTCACCTAACAATAAATACTGAAAGTAAATGTTAGAATGGCGAATAAAGGAATATTCAAAAATTCAAAGACAGAAAATGTCTGTATGTGAATGTGTAATGATTGTAGGGTTATGTTGTCTAGATGTTGATAATGTCAAAGAATCATAATCATTAACGTTTTGTTTTGTTTCAGGTGAGAGTATCATTTGCTATAGCTGTCACTCAACAGAGAAGTCAGCATGCGGAGATCACTTCAAAATATTGACAAGTGACCTTGATAGTCGATTTGAATGTCAGGGAAGCTGTTTTAAGAGAAGGGGAAAAAGAACCAGTAAGTATCTCATATTCATCCTTAAAAAAATAATACAATAATATATAAGTAGGACAATACAACTGTGGGCGTCGGTAGCTGAGTAACTAGTCATGTTGACCAAAACAGTGTGTCGTCACGCAACACTGAGCGAACCTGAAACTAGATGGGTGACCTCTGAGCGTTGAGACTGAACTGAAAGCTGGCCGGTGTGTGTCCTTGGGTAAGGTACTTAATCCACATTTACCCCAATCAACTCAGGTGTGAATGAGTACCTGGCTATGGGCAGTGAAAGATCTTGTTAGAATACTAGTGCTAGATGCGCTTTCAACAGCTGCTCGCACTGTATGCTCCCCGGGGAGTTGAGAAGGAACAATTGGTTTGCTACGGCCTGTCACTGTCAGGGGATTAATTTGACATTGTAAAGTGCTTAGACTTAGAGCATGATCAAGATCGTGAATAGGCGCTATATAAATTGCAATTCTTAATTTGTAAATTGCTCTTCTGCTTCTTGCAGTTTGCTTAGTGATAGGTCAGCCTTTAAGATGATCTGGACAGTTTTTAAATCCCTCTCTTTGGACAGTAGGCCTATACTTTAGTGTACGCATGGGCCTGTTGATTTGCTTGGTCTTCAGGTGGTGTACCGAAGACATACGTTATCTGGTCCCCAGTGAGTTAAAATGAGGACCAATAGGATGGCTGTTCACCTTACCTGCTAAAATGTGTACTGTAATTGTAATTGTAATCTTCTTATATTTAACACTTTAACTTAGCAAATCATAACGGGTCTGAACTGTTCAGATGTTCTGTTATGATGATTTCCTTCAAATTCACAACCAAGTTCTATAAGATTTGTCTAACAACACAACTAGCTACACCTAATGATGGACATTTCTTTTTACTTGTGTCCTAGGTGGAGAAGTGAGGCGTACTGAAGTGGGGCGTGGCTGTATCACGTATCAGAAGGAACATTGTTACACAGAGACCAAAAATAGCATGGAGCAGTACACGTGTATTTGTAACACAAATTTCTGTAACACGGCATCAACGTCGTATTTGTCAAGTTTCTCCCTGTGGTTTTGTATTTTTATTTCATTTTGTTTTAAAATGTATTGATTATGATCATGTTATAAATTGTCTTTCTTATTGTTGATATTATGAATTAGTAAAAACTGTTTTTGTTAATCTTATAGTATAGCTTATAGCTTATACTATGTTTGACTGTGCAGCTACAGTACCGGTACTTGCCACTTATACAAAAATCCCCCATAATATTTGTTGAAAGAAAACACATTGGTGCACACAGTAGCCTAGGTAATGGGAAATATTATGATGATGATAATTTATTATGTTCAAAAGATGAAAAAGAGAAATAATGATAAAGCACATCCCCCTGAAGGCACTTGTCTCCAATTCCAATCACTGTCCATCAATAAAGTATGCTGCTCATACGTACTCCTAAGAATGGTTTTCCAGAAAATAAATAAATAATAGCATTTGTATAGCGCTTATTCACAGTATTCACCATGCTCTAAGCACATCACAATACCAAAATTTGTCACTAGCAAGCAGACAATGGACATATAACACATCAGACGATACGTGCAGCCTTTGAGGCGTGTTACAGTTTTTTGGACAAAGACAATGATGTCTGGACTGGAACCATCAGGCCCTCCGAATTTTACATTCGTCTCCGTTAAGATGAGGAAAGTTGTGTAAGAGTCCTAAGAGTAAGATTCTTTCTCAAGGACTCAATGTCAGACCCAGTCAGGTTTCAAACCCTGGACCCTTTGATCACCAGGCGGATATGCTGACTACTAGGCTGCCGATGCCACGCCAGAAAGCAAAAATATGATTGTCTTGAGAAAAGTACATTCCAGATATGTTGTTGTTTCTATCCCAGGGGCCTCTGAGTCATGGCTCTTCTGCCGACATTCCAGATATAGAACGTCAGATATAGATCGCCCTGCTAGTTATGAGAATAATAACCAACTGAAGATGTTGTTTGAAGTGGTGATTATTGTACCGGTTCATATTTGTATTCATGTTCATTACATTCCATTGTTTTTATGAAATATTTCAACTTATAATAATAGAAAGCAACAATGGATATATGATATCTAGTGATGTTGATGGGGAAGTAAAATGAATATCACTATACACAAAGGTATATGTTATGATGCATGATGTCATTACAATAATTATAACCGTTATGATTGTACATAGACATTTATATATATGATAATTGGTTCCAGTTCTTCCAAAAAAAGATAATCAAAGTTAACATCACTCTATCATCGAGCTCATTACAATGATGGGGAACTGCATCACTATCATCACCTTATTGTTTTATGAATTTTCTCTAAATTAATGTTTTTGATTGTTCTTTGTGTAACAATTTTCATTTGGTGAACATTTGTTGTTGTTGCTACATACAACTAGCTACAAGCAACACAGAGGTTTTCCTAATGATTAAGGCCTGTACAGTCATGAGTGCAATGTGGTGTTCCCTCCAACAAGTTCCTTGTTCTATTTTATTTAAGTAGCAATGGATACAATGAATGATGCTCAGATTACACGTCTCAGGGCTTATACAAGATTCTTTCCCATACTCCTTCTATTTAATACAGAAGTAGCAATGGATACAATGAATGATGCTCAGATTACACGTCTCAGGGCTTATACAAGATTCTTTCCTATAATCTTTCTATTTAATACAGATACACATATGTATGACATTTAGTACATGATACAAACAAATGGCAAATAAAAGTAAACGTTCTGATAATTATCTTTGCATAGATTGCTTGATATAGTAAACAGTAGCAGCTGCATAATTTATGCCTTCTAAATATTGAACTAATAATTTCTATTTCATCTTGTTTATGATTCTATGATATGTTGGATATTAAAAAGAATATAAATGTAAATGCGTTTTATATCCATTGCACAGTTGCAATCTATTAAAATAAGCTGGCAACAAGCATTTTGAATTGGCCAGGATTGCCCTGGGTGGTCGAATTGCCCCAGATTGCATCCTACAAACTCCTACTGGACATGACTATGTATAATTCCAATTCCATTTTTTGTTTCAACCAAATCGAGTGAATTCTGTTTGTTTTTGGGTCAATTTTTAACATTTGTGACCCTGGTTTTCATCGATCTCGGTGATTTAATTTTAAAAACCTCAAATTATCTTGATTTTATGCGTAGTCTAAGTCTAATGTTTATGATCCATGGAGGCTGAAGAGCCGTGAAACTCTGAAACAAACAAATAAAGACTTGTCAAATAGCCACTTCGTTTTAAGAATATATAATCTGTAGTCCACCAAATTTTCATTTATGTGCTTTTCTCAATGAATGAATGATTGTAGATATTTCTTTTACTGTAAATGTACACTTATTTACTGCTTTTGAAACATTCCACCTGGAGGCGAGGTGGCCGAGCGGTTAAGGCATTGCACTTGCACTGAGACCCGAATTACACGGGTTCGAGTCCCGCTTCGGCACTTTGTATTTTTCCTTGGGCAAGAAACTTAACTCCAATTGCCTATATTGCAGCGCTGCTCTGCGGCTGACGCACGGGTTATTCCGGTCTTTTTTCGGAATTGAACCCAAAATGACAACAATGAGCCCTTTGGGACAATAAATGCAAATTTTATTTATTATTTATATTTGGAGAATTTTAATCAAATATCTTTATCTTTTTAACCACATGCATACATTTTTACTTCCAATAAACTATTTTGAATATATTTAAAACATTTTTTTCTTGTTTGCTATTTCATCTTTGAAAAATAGGACCATATTGACTGTAGTGATAGTATTTACTTTACGTTACTGATGATACTCCTTGGGCTGTTGCCCTTCAGTCTGATGCCATGGAGAAGAATGAGCAGCTCTGTTCTCATTATAGTGTGTTGTGGCATTTTCACACAATTTGCTTGGCCCAAAATCTTAAAGCATAGCCATAGTGTTTCCCAGGTTTGTGGCTTGTCCTAGATTGTTATTGGAGCATCTTCGTCTATTCGACACTTTGGGGCTGGTCATGAAGCTGGGTCTTCACACTGCAAAACGTTAATAGGCACCGGATGACAAAACAAATCAACTGTGTATTAACAGGATCTGATGGCCAATCCAGGCAACAACACTCTATGTACAGTTGAAAACAGATGTAGTGGCGGATCAATTTATCTGAAGGGCATTACAACAGTATAGGTGGTAGGAGGATGTGGTATAAGTGCTCAAAACGGGACAGCAAGAGCAAAAATAACGAAGAATATGAGTATGAGAAGACCGGGGAGAGAATAACATCACTGCAAGTGTTACATCTAAATATAATGACGAATAGTCAATAGTTCCAATCATAACTGGCGAAATCACTACATCCTATTTCCTTACAAAAGTAGTGAACTGTAATTACTTATACAATAAAAAAAGAACTATAATAAAGTTAATTTCAAAATATTTTATTGCACTTATCACAAAGTCACCTTTTTCACTCAAGACTAAAGTGAAAATACTACTTACTAATACATCATTTATACTGTCCACACCTTTCATTTTTATGCTTCTTGTTTTTAATCAGGAATGATAAACAAATAAACTGTAAGGTACAATCTATAATACATTAAATAAATTCAAAAGGCGTTTGTCATGCTGATTGTATGACAACCCTATCCCGTCAGGTACTGTCGTCCAAAGATCTGAGATTTCTTGTCAAAAGAGGCTGATTTGATTGCAGTGTTGATTTCATAGAAAGGATTCATGGCAAACTGAAAGTGAAAGACGAAAGAAAGATGGGGATGGAAATGATAACAATTAATAGCATTACCTACACCAAACAAAGCAGGTATCAGTGGTAGAGGATAGCCCAGGTGGTTAGAGCATTGCGGCTACTTTGCTGGTAAGGCAGTGTTGCTAGGACAGGCATGGCTTCCGATCCCCATTGTCAATTTGTCTTCTCTCAAGGCTTTGTCTTGTAAAATTATATCAGTTTTTAAAATGAAAAACTGTTGAAAGCATTTTGTCTGTTTAATTACTGCATGGGCTACAGTTCATTACAGAAATTTGATTAGACTTTCTAAAATAATCAAAAGAGCAGATAAGACACAATCATCCATTATAAATTATACATCTGATTGTACTATAAACTTTAGGAAAAATTCATAACTGTATTATTTATTATTAGTCTCATTGCTTTTTATGTTTTGTAACACATTCAATATTGTGCGTCTCCTATCTTCTTACAAAAAAATGGCATTTCAAAAAAGCAATAAACTCAATTTCAACTCAGACTGCCCAATGTTTCCATTTTAAAAAAAGAAGAAGAAACAACATACCCTTCTGATGCCCCCCCTGTCACGTAATGTAGAACCAGCCAACGTAGAATGACCTACTTATACAAACAAACTTTATTGTTTGATAAGATAATGTTAAAGTTGTATTTCCCGTGATTTATTTCATAAATAGGTTAGTATTTCTTTAGAAATATGAAGGTCATGTTTTTATAACAATTTATTATTTTATTATGACCGTGCTATATTCACACTCCCAACTGAGTGAGCTTTTCTCAAAGCTGCTATATAAGTCGGGTTAAATTGAATGTTAACCAGTTCATCTCGATTCGGCAAATAGCGCGTACCACCTACGGCTATTCTGCATGTCTCTCAGCGCCACGCTATTTTGAGGACAATATAATATTCTACAAGGACTCCGTCGACCTAAAGACCTATCGAATCTACGCTCTGTCGGCATCATCCATGAGGAGTCACTTTCCAATCATCCAGTACAAGAACCGATACAGACTCATAACTGGAGGGAGTTGCGTCACGGCGAGAGCGACCTCACAGTTGAGCTTCACTGGTGGATATTATAATATTATAAAAGTTATGTTAATAACTCATAATTCTCATAACATCATTCATATTTTATCATATTCTCATTCGAATTATATTCATCCCATTTTCATACTTCCTTTCTATAATTCCTTATATTATATATTGGATACAAACTTTATATTCGTATTTGGAGTTATTATTTTCATAGTTAGACATTAGGGACCTTATTTACCTTTATTATTTATTAGTTTTATTTATGCGGTCGGAGATAGCTTCACTGGCTAATCCGCCTCGTGACACCCCCATTAGAAAGAATATCAATGGAAGATATAATTGTTAAATGACTGAAGTCCTTACTTTGCATGAATAGAGAAATCAGCCCGGACCATTTTGAAAATACTTTATCATAAATCATAAACACTAATGTAACTTTGTGGTAAGTTTTCAGGATTTACCTTAACATAGGTTTCGTAGATTTGTGTGAAGAAATTTTTTATTCCATCCTCGTTCTTGACATCATGTAACATCAGAAACCTCATTCCTAGGTGGTTGTCAAGGAAATTATCATCATTGATTTAAACGAGTGGTTTCTATGATTTGTTGATGAGTACACTTCAGTCCATTTTATTTATAAAACGACATCTGATAGACTGACATAGTGCTCATACAATACCGATACTGACAAAACCATGATTGATGTTGATATGTATCCAGGCAGGAGTGTTCATTCCATGATGGTAGCTTTGATCATAAAAAAAGAAGGCAGCAGTAAGAGATACGTACACAGCTCTAATTCATTCAAACTAGAAATAGTAGAAGTATTGATTAAATAAAGTTAGAATCAGGATGAACTGGTAATCCTAAAATATGTTATTTTATCTTATCTTTGCACTGTAAAACCATCACAACTAGCATCAGACTGAAAACAGCGACAATCAAAGGATACGACCGGCCGTGACGAAGGCAGAGACAAACCACTCATTGAATTTGTCCACAATTTTGAGGTACATGTTGCTTGTGGTCCACATCTGTTCATCCACAAGGTCCAATGCTGCGTGGGCGATAAACTGATTCAAATGACGATGGTCATCTCTCTGTTGTTATAAATGATAGAAAGTTTCATCAAAATTGTAAAGCTTTGATTTAAAAACAAAAAACTTTCATAATGGAAAGTAAAAATGGTCTTGAAATCTTTGTTAATAGAAAGTGAAAGTGATACTATTGAATTGCGGCGCTGCTCTGCGGCTGATGCGCAGGTTATTCCGGTCTTTATTCAGAATTGAACACAAAATGATAATGAGTCCTTTGGGACAATAAAGGCACGTTCCATTTCGTTCTTATGTCATAAATGTGTTGATCACTGGGAAAATCACCAGCAGTCGATGCTACCAAGGATTTTTAATAATCAAATTTCTATCTCAACCATTCAAGGTTGTAGGACAGGCAGATTGCTAGGACGCCGTCCAGCCCCATGCAAGAAATTAAAATTCTAGCGTACAATTTTGGTCATACATACTCAACACCAATTCTTCAGATAATTGAATCCTCTTCCTTTTTCTTTGTTTGACGCCTTAGAATAAAAAATTATATATAAGAAACAAAAAGAAAAGTACCGGTATCCCACCTTTTCAGCTTGCTTGTTTGACGAAAACTCCATTTCATAGATAGGGTTGTCATGATGGCCCACCATGACAAAGTAGTAATTCCCCGTCATGGCAATCTGACAAGTGACAAACATAAAAACAGTGAACAAAATAGGAAAATGAGGAAAAGTTAAGAAGATATTCTAACTGGCTTTACCATAACAAGTCACAACCAAACTGGCACTTGATACGCTTCCTCTTCTTTCAATCCTATTAATTGTATTAACTGCAATGAGAATTTTCTTTCATTCTTTAAAATTGTTTTATGAATTAAACTGATTTTAAGAATATCATCTTACACTCATATGTGTTAAAACTTAGAACATAGATGGAAGTAAAGATGGGAGAGGGAGGGGGAGGTGGACTGCAGGAGACAAGAGAGGCTAATCGCAGACAAGGTGTTGGCTGAAATCATTCTTGACATGCCATAAGAATCACCACTACGGGGTACTAAAGGAGAAGTTCTTTGAGTCCCACGGGTCCGAAATAGATGATTAATCACTACTCAAGCAGGTTTCGAGTCATAGGCAGAACATGTACCATTGAGCTACTGCGACGCCCAGGTTTGGCACAGCTCGCTCGAAGATAAAACACTGTAGACTAGGCCTAACTAACTGTAACCTTTGAAAGATTACATCCAGTAAGCCGATGATGGGCCAGACATTTGATCTCTAGATTTAGATCTATCTAAATAGCATTTTGATAGCCTAGCACAATATTTACTTGACATTACAGGAAAGTCTAATATTTTGTACAAACCATCCCATCTTCTATAAAAATATATTAATTTTCCATTTTCTATAAAATTCTATTCTTAGACAAGACCAGAAATCAACACACTGTTTTGATACATTTACTCACACGATGAACATAGACTATGATATATCTGCAGGATAATCTGACTACGATATGTTAAAATCGCTCCTTTACAGCATTCCTGATTTTCACTTTAGATTACAGTTACAGTGACTTATTTTACAGGGCGACAGGCTACAGGGCAGGATTTATCCTTTTTTGTTGTTTATCTGGTCATTGAAATAATTGTACCAGTCACCTCCCCTTTTTGATTTTAGAACCGTCTCCATACATCGTGCGAGTGAATTTGAAGAGGTGTGTGCGTATGTGTTTTCAGGGGGGTCTTTAAAAAAATACGATACGACGGCTTTGTCGCTACTTCCTAGAATAGGCTGGATTGATATGAAGACGAAGAAGAAGTAGTAGAAGAAGAAGAAGTAGTAGAAGTAGTAGTAGTAGTAGTAGTAGTAGTAGTAGTAGTAGTAGTAGTAGTAGTAGTAGTAGTAGTGAAGTAGTAGTAGTAGTAGTAGAAGAAGAAGAAGGTGAAGAATTAGTAGTAGAACAAGAAGAAGAAGAAGGAGTGTTGCTTCTGGTGGTGCTACGGTCTTTTTGCTCATTGCTGCTTCTACTAAGTTGTTGATGTTTTTGCTGCTATTACGTGGATAGAGGAGATGGTGGTAAACAAAATGATAACGACCATATCCATCTATCTATTATAAAGTTAAGATTTTATGCCTTATCCCCTTTGTGGAGTCAATACACATGTACTTACTTTTCATCATTTCGTATCTTCCAGCCAGCCTTCTGACTATTTCTGTCGTCGCTGTCGATTGCTTGGCAGGGTACTCACATCTGAAGAGAGTGAGGAAAAAGCCTATAACTCTAAACGTAACGTCGGGTCCGGTCAGCAGTCGCAGCGATGACGTCATGGTCACTAAGCAGCCAACCCTCACACTTACTCCGCTCAAGGCTCTCAGCGTCATCTTTCTGGTTGATACAAGGGTTTAACTTCTTTGGGTTGATCTCATAATCTGCTTGCCTGCCACTTTCATGTTTAGAATGCTGATAATCTAAACTGCATATATCATAATATAACCGAATTGCCTTGTTGGGTAGCTCTAGTTTATATCACATTCTTCTTCTAGGTAGGGTAAGCCGGTGTAACACGCTCAAAACACTACCGTGCAATAAAGACTACGGTAGTGGTTTTGGCGTGAGCTTTCACTTTCATGCAATAACCACTACCGTAGTGATTTTTTCACATGCTGTAAACACTACCTTAGTGACTTTGGCGTACGCTA
>JAULCB010058163.1:0-10658 GCA_032358575.1 Dendronotus rufus | reverse complement strand
TCTCTCTCTCTCTCTCTCTCTCTCTCTCTCTCTCTCTCTCTCTCTCTCTCTCTCTCTCTCTCTCTTTATTTCTCTGTGGCAATTAATTAACCCTATCAAATTTGATTGAAATCATTTCTCAAACTTAATGTCAGACATTTACTCCTATGACTATGATGAACTGGATGAACGAGAAATCAGTATTGAATATATCTCTTGTTAATCTTTTGTAGGATCATCCCAAACAATGGCATCCAATCTTGTATCAGAAGATGTGTGGCTCAACCAGCATAAAGTAGAGGAAGCTGAGGGTCATTACAGACAATACCAGGCAGGAGTTACTACCTGTTCTTCCCAGGTAATTTTTGAGTTGGGACTTTCTTTTATTCAAAATTCCCCTCATATGTGTTGGTGCCGTTTTGGAAAGGGATTGGAAATCAAGACCAGTTTTCCTGTGTTTCCTTTTAAGGTTTTCTATCTAGATAGGTCTCTATTTTTTTTCTTCTTGATATTTTGATAACGTTCGAGTACAATGATAAAATTTAGAATTGTTTTTGCTTTTATTTTTTATATATTGATATTGATAGAGTTGTAAGTTAGCTTTCTTTTGGAAGTATCTGGTTTTTATTATTTCTTGGTAAACTTTTCCCCAATCCTGTTGAGGTCTTTTCTTCTTTTTCCTCCAAATTTCACCTGGGCAGGCAAAGCAGTGGGAAAGAATTTGATGTTAATATTTTTATAGAGTAAAAAGAACTCATATTTACTATCTTATTTCTTTTCTTTTCTGTATTTACTATCTCTTTCCTTTCAGTTTTTTTTTTCAACTCTTTCGTGACTGCACTGTTTAAAAAGAAAAAAATATTATGCCTTTACCAAAGAGAAAAAAGGTAACTTCATTCACGGTGCGGTGAGCAGGGAGTTGTTGAAAAAAATATCATTAGTCTACATAATTCATTCAAAAAATGTCAATAATGTAACGAAATGGAACATTCTCCCTGGACAAGACTACTTCATTGAATTTATTGCTTAAGAAATAGTCACAATTCATCTACAATTAATTTTGTTTTCTAATGAACACATATAGTCACAAAATAAAAGTCAGTCAGAACTTTTCGGAATCTTCTTCAAATCTTTTCACAACATTAACCGAAATTTTAATAAACCTTTTTTTAATGGAGAAAAAAAACACGAGCGAGATATCGTTATACAGCTAGTCTCCTGAGATTTTCATTAATTTCTATGTATAGGATGACTGGTCGAAGGCAATAGGCATCTACAATGACAGGTCATCTCTAGAGAGAATAGCTTTCGTTTCAGGTCACTACTAACTATAGTTTGGTAGTTGTAAGGGTGAATGAGTTGGTTGTCTACTTTAGGCATTTTTGGTGTTTGCCCGTATTTCTCGTACTCATTCTTTGCTCTGCAAAAGTTTTTGATTTCCCTGTAATCAATTATTATTTTTCTTTAATTCTTGAATACACTAACATTTTCTAATAGCAAATAAAGTTTGTTGAAGTGTTTAGAATAACTTACAGCATGAATTAGTCAATAGCTATGCAGGGTTGGATTTTTTGTTCTCCTTGTTCTGATTTAAGAAAGTTTATTTATTAATTGAATTTCAGTGCGATTTTATAATAATGATACAATTTTTATAGTAGTTTTATCAAATTTTAAATGCATTATGAATTTTTTTTTAAAGTCTGTTCACAAATTGATGCCCATGCAAACAAATGTTTCTCTTAGAGACTATGACACTGAAGACCATGTGATTTTGCATGTAGGTCATCTTAGATCTTCAGTGACTTAAAAAAAGTAGTGAAAATTGTTTTCCCATATATATCAGTTAATTCCTTTTGTGTTTTTACAATGATGAGATGCTTGTCCTAAAAATCAGATTTTACAAAGGATAATGTACTGTAGTGTCAACGCTAGGCTATAAGAATTGTGAAACAACTCACAGACCTGTAGATCTTCAGCCGATTGTCTGGTTTCAGACAATATCAATTTAAGAAACTGCTGGATTTTTTTTTTTGTAGTATAATAATGGAATAATCCCTTACCTGAAGTGTGGACAATTTTGTGATGGGTCATTTACAGGTCTGAACTCACATCATGTGTGCATTTAATTCAGTAAGATCAAAATTCAATGAGTAAAAATATTTTCAAGTCTCATGGCAAGTTCATAGAAGGTTGGTTATTGAGATACAGACCACACTACAATTGTGAACAGACTATACTATAAAAAGCAATTCATTGGTCTCCTGTATACACTTTTTATCATGATGTAAATTCCAGGACACAAGTTTTGAGACTAAATTAAATCATTTCTTTGTGTATTCTCATAACGCCTATAATCATATATTATATTATACAAAATTATCGTTATACTAATATATATATACATACATATATTTCTACAGAATTATAGTTATACTAATATACCTTTCAGTCAAATGCATTTATCCTCTTTTTCCCCCTTTTTTTGTACACTTGTCCCATGTGCCCATGTTGGTTTCATCTTATGTTTTATTGCTGACTGGTATGCACAAAATTGCTCCACCACTAAACTGTTGTCTTGTTTGTTCTAATCTACCGTAGAGCCAAGGCTCCTCTTTGGCTGGCGAGTTGGCTCAAGTCCGACAGGATATTCAGAATGTTTTAAATAAACCACTCGCCTCGGCGGTGAGTAAGATCTTTATCGTCAATATTGTAATTGTTTAATTGTAATCAATGATTTATTTCAATTTCTTCTAATTCTTGTGTCAGTAGTTGTAGTCTTGTTTTTTACCATTATTGGGGTCTTATCCTCTTTTTTATGTTGCTGTTGTTTGTACTAGGCTTTATGGTGTCCTTGATGTCTTCGTAAAGAAGAGGAGTAATAGAAAATGGATAAAAATATTTTTGGTGACAATCAGTCTACTATCAGTCTATCATTACAAAAATCAGTTTTATTCAGTTGGGATTTGTTTTTATCAATAGTCACTCCAAGGAATTTTATTTATTAATAACTTTCTTTTATTCATTCAGTAGTTTTTGTTTGTCAAGTTTATGGTATCAGTGATTTCTATGTCTGAAACCAATGTAATAAAGTTATTTTAAGATGCATTTGCCATCAAATTGTAGTGTAGGTTCTCTATTTTTATTTCTACTAACAAACGGAATGATAGGCCTACAGGAAGTTTTGCAGTTTTTTTTCAAGGGACCTGATGTGCGTGCAAAATGTTTTATTGACAAGGAAAGTTTTAAATGCTTATCAAATGAATGGGCATATATTTTTCTTCCCTAATTGTAATGCGTTTTTGTATGTTGTGATATTCTGAGATAAAAATAAATATACATCTCATTCTGAGCATAGATTTGTATTAACCTTTCCTTTTCTCTGTTTCATGTTGTAAATGTTAGGCTGATAAGTTTCATTTCTGTGAGCTTCTGTTTTCTGTTTCTCTAACATTTTGATCACAAATTAATCACTTGTTTTTCTTGCATCAATCAAATGTTTGTTCTGTCTAAAAAGGCGTTTAACTCTTTTGTGAAAGCACTCTCCCCATTAATATTGTCTGGGCTGGCCTGCTATTATAAGAAAGTCAAATTTGTTTTACTTAATTTTTGCTCTTCCTATACCTTATTTTGTTGCAATTGATTGTGCTTATCAAACTTGAAGAGGATCTTCTTTACACCTGATCTGGCCTAGTTGTTTCCAGTATGATATCTTATATAGATTATTTATAATGCTGAACTGTTGCCCCCCCTACCACAGGCTCTTGTTGTGGTTTTGAGGATTGAAATAATATGCTCTTCTCTAATTCTGGGATCAGAACTGGTGGTTGGCTAATCAAGGTTAGAAATTGTTTGACTTGGTTGTTGACTCATCAGAGTCACTCCCTTAGTCTGCCCATGCCTCAAGATTCAATTTTACTATCAAGAGTCCATCAGTTCTACTAATAGCCATGTAAAAGTTTGATCTAAGGACATTTTTGTTTGACAAGTCGATCAATGATTCATCATTGTGAACAGAGTAAACAATTCAAGCAGTGGTTTATGTCGGCATAGTTTTATATTTCGTAGAAGCAAAGCTATTCTAGGTCTAGTTTCGCATAGAAGTAGCCTGTCAAGAATGAGTTCATCTAA
Organism: Dendronotus rufus; assembly: GCA_032358575.1. NCBI lineage: Eukaryota > Metazoa > Mollusca > Gastropoda > Nudibranchia > Dendronotidae > Dendronotus > Dendronotus rufus. The sequence continues at coordinate 6,551 of JAULCB010058163.1, read as the reverse complement.
TAAAATTTACGAAATTGAAAAACCAATATTTTTTTCTCCTGGCTCGTGTTTTTTTTCTTTTTTCTTTCTCATTTAAATCCCCTTTAAAAATAAATGTTTCAGAGAATACACCATACCTGCCATTATACATTTCTCCTTTTTCTCTGCAGTAGCTTTCGCTTTTCCTCAGCTTCCACGTGGGTTAATAAAGCTTTCTTTTTAACTGTTTCAGTTGGGGTACATATTTTATGTTATATCTGAGTTTATTAAATTGCTCTTGCTCAAAGTAGTCAAAGCGAGTCAAGAGTGTCTCTAAATCATTTTTTGCATAACATTTACATGCATCAACATCAAAGGATGTAATGTATGACATGTTTTGGAACTGATTTATATACATCTATTAGTATTAGGGAATAGCTAGGTTTTTATAATATATTTCCAAGCAATATTAGTATTTCAAATTTGTTTTTAAAAAATTTCCATTTTGAAGGCTTAATATTGTGTATGGGTATTTCTTTTTAAAACAGACGTCATTGTCTTATTATTCAAACTATTATTTATTTTGTTAACTTTTGCCATTTGTTCTAAAAGCCTTTTTTTTAAATGTATTACAAAATAGAAAATGGCATATATGGCATTGAACATGTTAATACTATATTATGTTAAGTGGCAAATATCATCCATTCAATTGACGTCATTAATTCAGCACTTTTTATTGCTACTGACCAGCAAGGATGCTTTTAATAGGATAGCCAGGGTAAAAAGGAATAAATGAGATGAGTGTCACAATCATTAATAACATAAAAATACACGATAAATACTTTAAAGTTTCACAGTGACTATGGATTCCGAATGTTACATTCATTGGTCCATATTGAGATATGTTTCTATAGCATCTCAGTGTGAGGGTCTTCATATAAGTAGTCAGTAACACGTGGATAGATTTGTAAATGTAAACAAAATCATGCTGAGTTGGTATAGGGAACTTTCTTTGTTTGTCTGGGGCTTTTAAAAATTGATTATCAAAGCTGTCCTGTATTGCCTCCTTTTTATCACAGAACTGTATGACATTTGACTTTGTGTTGCATGATGGGTGTGCTATTTGAGAATAGTTTAAAAAGAAAACAATTCTTTGATTCTCCCCCAAGTGAAGATATTATTGTGTCAGATTGTTTAGAGTAAATGTTGTGGCACTGAAAGTGTAACGATAATAATAATTTAGCTTTTTAAAAATATAATGTACAATTACATATTATCTGTGTGTATGTGTGTGTGTTTTTGTTACTATTTTGACATGTTTTGTATTTAAGGCAGGAGGTGATGGAGATGCCTGTGTATACCGAAGACTGGATGCTTTGGAGAAGGAGAACAAGAACTTGAAGAAGAGTGAGTAGTAATAGTAGGGGTAGGAAGGGGTTGTGTTTGATAGGCACGATGATTCATTTAGTTTGTATGTATATTGCCTGGTATTCCACATACTTACTTTTAGGCCTGTAAATCTTCAGTCAATTGTCTATTTCAGATGTTTTTTACTATCCAAGTGGACTGAAAAGCCATTAGTTTTTGTTTCCACGTTGCTATTTTCATTGGGTTATGAAATGTTTCAGACTATTTTTATATTTGTCATTTACACCCATGTAGAACGATAACAACATTTATTCTTATTTTTGCGCTCTTGTTTTGTATCTTGCGTTCTTCCTCTGATTTGTTGTTTGGTTGTATTTTCCCCCCTTGCAGCCGTTGATGAGTTGAGGGCCCTAGTGTTGACCATCCAGGCTTCCTTGGGTGGCAAACCAGTAGCAGCAGCACCATCCTCCAAACCTGCCGTGGAAGAGGAGGAGGATGATGATGATGACGACGATTTGTTTGGGGATGATGACGAGGATGAGGATAAGGTAAGAGGAAACACTACAACTGAGCAATAAGAGAATGATTGAGTTGACCTGGTCATAAATGTGTAATTATGTAATTGTTATATATATTGGAAGGGTTACTCATAAACTTTAATAAAAGTCCTTCTGGAGTAAAATACTAGTTTCCATAACGTGAAGTGGACATGTGATAGAAGCCACTTTCTAGATAGGACGCTAGTCTTATTGCAGATAACTTCCAAACCCACTTGTGTGGATCAGTACCCATTAAAACATCGGAAAAGCAGCGCTCACTTCAAAAAAATTTAGCTTCGCTTACAATCGGCCAAATTTTACCACAAAAAAAAAGTAAAGCTAAGCTTTTATCTACCATGCAAAAGAGAAGAGTGTCCGCCGTGGTTTCGGGTTCTACCAGATGTTTTTTATGATAATGTTAACAAAGTGACTCCACGCAGGCATTGATTGGCTATGCTGTCGTGGATTATTATAGACGGCGATGCCTGGGGATATGGGAGCTTAAGGGTTAATGGCTGTCTTGATCTATTGGTGCTCTCTATACTATTACTATTATACATCATTTGTAATGCTAACAAATTTCATTTTTTTTCCCCTACGAAACAGAAAGCAGAAGCTGAGGCCTTAAAACAAAAGAGAATCAAAGAATACGCAGAAAGGAAATCCAAGAGTGAGTTTGATAAGTATTTTGATTTCATCTTCTCTTATCACTTCCTTTTTAAAAGAAGTACTAGTAATACGCACGCAATTTTGCAGGATAAATACTGGGATATCTGAATTTGGCTGTCAGACCTGTAAATCTTCAGACAATGACATTTGCCTGATTTCAGGAAATTTCAATCTGATGAACTGCTTGAATTTTTCTTTTTTTTGTGCAGTATTGATTGGAAGTCAATAGTATAAGAAAGAGTCCCTTACCTGAAGTCTAGACAATTTTCAGGCAATTTTGTGTTGGGTCATTTACAGGTCTGCATATTGTGTAACCCCTGGTTCACTAGTTATAAAAGCCAACGCTGGGCACACAAATAAAATTAACAATTACAAACGTCAACTAAATGATTATACGCCCTCGTAGAGACGGAAACATTCAAACAAGAACAACTCCAACGGGCTGTAAATCTTCAGCCAATAGGCTTGATTTCAGACTTTTTTTACTGTCCAAGTGGACTGAAAAGCAATTCGTTTTTGTTTCCACATTGCTATTTAGGATATGAAGTGTTTCAGACTTTTTTTATTTGCCATTTACACCCCTGCTCCAAAAAATTAAATTTTATTTCATTGTCCATTCTGTTTTACATTGTATTTTCCCCTTCCTTCATTGCTTCCTTCCTTCCCCGCAGAGCCTGCCTTGGTCCCCAAATCCAGCATCACCTTGGACATCAAACCCTGGGATGATGAGACAGACATGAAGGAGGTGGAGGCTTTCGTGCGCAAGATTGAGAAGGACGGCTTGGTCTGGGGAAGCAGTAAGGACACACACACCACCTTTTATTCCATTAAAAAAAAACTTTTGTCTTGTCTTCAACGGATCTCCAAAGCGTAAATCAGGGATATAGATATAACTCATTCAGATTATTTTTTTTACTAACCACCTTTTACGCCATTTTAGTATTTTTTTCGTCTTGTCTTCAATGGACTTTCAAAGCGTAAATGAGGGATATGAATATTTATCATTCATTTATTTTACTAACCACCTTTTACACCATTTAGAAAATGTTTTTGTCTAGTCTTCAATGGACATTTGAATCTTAAATCCGGTATAGAAATCATTCAGATTTTCTCTGAAATCACTTTTTCTTAAAACTATCTAAGGACTGAAAAGCCCATAGTTTTTATTTCCACATTACTATGTGACATGCATGACATGTTTGAGATTATTTATTGATTTGCTATATTATTGACACCGTGGAATCTTTCCCCCTCTCTCTCCCCTCCTCCTTAGGCAAGTTGGTGGAGGTCGGCTACGGCATCAAGAAGCTAGTCATCATTGTCGTGGTGGAGGATGACAAGGTCAGCGTGGATGATCTCGAAGAAAGAATTCTCTCTAATGAAGACCATGTAAGTGTTTGGAGACTAAGAGTCGTGGTCATGACACACATGATACCTCCATCCAGTCAAGTTTTGATATTATAATATTTATTCTTTACTATCCATTAAAGAAATTTCTCATTTAGTTACAATTCTTCATTTTACATACGACTTTGATATTAGTTTGCTGCTCGTGTTGATGCGACAATTTTTGGAAACGCTATTTATTATCATAATGTAAAACTTGTACAAAAGTAGTAGACGAGAAATTATTATATTTCGGCCGAGAATTTCCTGATACGTTTACTTCTAATTATAATTGAGTTGTGTGTTCATGTTTGTGTTTGATTTGGTTTCAGATCCAGAGTATGGATATAGCTGCCTTCAACAAGATCTAGATCGAGGACTGATGACACAACCGTAGCTCTATTTGACCTTGCCACTTTGTACCTACTTGTGTAGTAGTGTACGCATGTTGTTGACCACCCACTGGATTATTACTAGGATAATAATAAAACTCATATTTATATTATACACATATAGTACTCATCCTCCTCGTTCTTCTTTCGTTTAGTTTTTTTCTCTGTTGATTATGTGGTGGTGGTGGTTGTTGTGATGGTTGGTTACAGATCTGAGATAGCGTTGTCTTTGTCGTCCTAACAGTAACAGGCTGCGCGTATCGTCTAATGTGTTATAATATGTTCGCTGTCTGCCAGAGACAGATGTGAATATTGTATTGTGAATCGCTTAGACTTAGAGTTAGAGCAGGGTAAAAACTGGATAAATCCTCTTCTTAATTAATTCATTTATTTATCAATACTCGAGGAAGACTAGTTAATTCTTCTTGGGTCCCTGGTTTTGACGAAGTATGCAGTTAACCTTTTTCGAACCAACCGAGTCTGCTAAACGTTTTTGAAACCAAACCGAATGAAAAGGCAGTTTGCTGCTGTTCTTTCTTTGAGAACTACCGGTACCTATGATATTAGAATGTTTACTAGGTAGTGCAATTAAAACGCCACTCAAGTGGGAACCGTGGAGCAAATTTAATTCTGCAGAAAGCGGAAATTACAGAGTACATACATGCACCCTCATTGGGTGGTGTCGGCAGCCTCGTGGTCCGCGTATTCGCCTGAAGATTGAAGGGTCTAGGGTTCGAATCCTGACGGAGTCCGATGTTGAGTCTTTGGGGAAGACTTGACACAAATTTCCTCATCAGAGTCAGAGATGGATGTAATATTCAGAGGTCCCACTGGTGTTTTGTCTGAAAAATTGTCAACAAGCCGCATGTTTTGTCTGATGTGTGACATGTTTCGCCGGGGATGGATGTGGTATTTTTAAGGGCTTAGAACCTGTGATGACTGTTGATAAGCGCTACCTATATGAATTTTATTTACATGATGGGAAATGTTGCTATTAAATGTTAACCTTCATCTGGCTTCATCAAATCACACACAATTGAGGAGTAGATACCCGGTTGTAAGCAGAGATAGGTTATTATATTATTGTCATCGTCATTAGGATAGTACAAGTGTACAAGCACCTGTGACTGAGGCACAGTTTCATAGTGACTTGGGGCCTGTTTGATTTGAAGTCTTCTAGGATACAGGCTATGAACCCATCGTTATTATATTACCTACTAATACTAATACTAAGTATTATTGCTTATAGGTACCGTATGTACTACATGTAATATCTTTTTTTATGGTCGGTATGTTTTGCCTTGGAACCAGGGTTAGTAGAACGGAGGTTTTCTCATCAATCCGCTCAGATGTGAATACCCCGCTAGCTATATCTAATCTAGACATGAAAATAATGGTACGTACCTGTGTAAAGACACAGTGGGCTGACCACCTGCTTGCCGTAGTTCCTGACCCATAGTAATTCCCAGCTCTTGCGTCTTGTCAAAAGTGATTACATGTTGGGGCATCTACCTCATTCACATTTAAGACTGAGCAAGGAGCTGGATTGTTGTAATGCGGTAGGTAGAAGGCATTGGATACCAAAACAATACTTGTACAAAGCGCCTCACTGGCTGCTGTACCTACTCAAAAAGATAGCCGTGGAATGCTGGAGGTTATCGTCTAGAACTAGTGGTCAGCATAATATCTACCTGGTCGTCAAAGGGACCATGTTCGAGTCCTGACTGGGTCAGACTTTTGAGTCCTTGGGAAAGACGCGTTACCCAACTGTCCTCATTTTGTCGGAATCGGAGACGAATGTAAAATTCGGAGGTCCCGCTGGTTTCAGACAACGTCTGTCACAAACTTGTAACGCTTAAGAATAGAGCATGGTAATGTACCGTGGATAAGCACTATGGCTACAGATAATGCTATCATTTATTATATTTATTTATTCATAGTGCACAAAGTGCTATGATGAGCATTGTGATGACCTTGGATAAGTGCTATAGAATAATAAATGCTTTCATTTTATTCACTCCCCCGTGTGGGGTCCCGGGAGGTTCAGAATAGACCCAATGTTTGCTTACTGCGTGTCGTATGAGGCGACTAAAAGGGTGTTGCTGTCCATGGTTTCCGCATCTCTTCTTGGTTGCTGTGGCAGCATCTCTTTCCCCATTTCTCCCTCTTGCTTTGTCTTCTGTCATGCTTTCTTTTGTCACACTCCTCATGTGTTGTCTGAGTCTGATGTCCTTTTTAT
>JAULCB010058052.1:0-10659 GCA_032358575.1 Dendronotus rufus | reverse complement strand
TGTCTGCGCCGGCTAGCAAGTGTTGCCAGCCCGCGTGGAGTGTCAACGCCGAGGGTGGATTCGTCGACCCCAGGCAGACACGAAGCAGGGTTCGCCCGCCTGTCCCTGTTCCCTACCCCCTATTGTCCGTTGTTGACATCCCGAGCTGGTCCCGTTTGCGCATCTGCTCCACGTATCGTTTTCGCTCGCGCAACAGCTCGTTCGCCGCTGGTCCGAGGCACGGCCCACCTTACGAAGGCCGCCGCGTACAACAAAGCCAGAGTAGGAACTCGGAAAAGCTTGACCACGCGCCCAGATCGTTTTACTTCTATCAAGCGATTGCTGCAAGACATCACTGTCGCGTCAGGGGGTAACCGATCCACAGGCTACTACTTAAGGGGGTTCCCTTCGATTGCAATCCTGGTCATTAGATGTCACATACTATCATTTCTCCGATGTCTGTTCGTACTTTGCCGTTCGCCACCCCCGACAACCTGAGACCTTTACCACAGTTGTCATGGCACAACACGGCACGTGAAATGATTTTGCAAGGAGCAGTCCGTGACATACGAGCGACGCCTGGCACCCAAATAGGTCATGTCCTTGTCCATCCTCTCACAGTAGAGCAGTCTGTTGAGATGGAATCTTTGGCTATGAAAGACGTTTTGCACTTTAAGGAAAACCTTGTCAAGTTATCGAAGTCACGTTTTGTCCATTTAGCTGAGACTCAAGAAGCCGAGTTCCACTTGCAGCAGGCAGAGATGAATCTGGAAACATCTACCTGGAGGGAAGGCACTATGATTGAGTATTTTGTACTGCGCGATTGCACGAGGCACGCCGCCTTCGTATCACTCATTGCAGAAAAGAAAATTGGCGCACAGCAACTTCGCCTGATCTATGTTCCTGAGGCCATGCCTGGCCGTAACAACACGCAGGATGTCATGTCATCCATGACCTACTTGGCAGCGAATGAGGCCCAAAAGCCAATGACCTCCAGCGATTTACTTCGAGCTGTTCGTCGTTTCTTGGCAGCTCGCAACCGTGAACATGATCTGACCCACGGTCCAGGAGGGGCGTTTTCCACATCCAAAGACCTCTCTAAGGCGTTTCGTAGCGCCATTCTCTTGGGGACTACGAAGTATGTCGTTGATGAGACCAATAACCTTGATGTTATTTGTCAATTGGTGTGGTACTCCGCAGACATCGACAGCGGGGCCGCTGTCGACGAACACATTGCACTTAGAGAGAATCTGTGTGGTGAAGTCGAAGCGGGGCTACGGGCAGTACATAAGTGTAAGCCGCATTGCTCGTATTTTTGTTGTGTGCTGGCGGTGAAATGCGTCTTGTTTCGTACGCGCGCTATTTCCGGCGGGGGTGTATTCACTAGGCAAATTTTGAGTGTAATCGTTGCTCTACAAAGGCGCTTGGATGCTGGTGATCTAGTAACACCGATGGCGTCAGAACGCGTACCGAAACCACATGTCTGTGCCATCAGCACCTTGGCGAGAATTCTCTCAAACATATTCGACTCATATCGTGATGCAAACCATTGGAAAGTGGAAGGCTTCGACGATGTGGCAGAGTATCTCGGACTCAATTTGATGCTCATATCAGCCAGTGACATTGTTGGATCAGTCGCAAATTCCGTACTGAAACGAGGTGTTTTCGCTTGGACGCTGAGGAGGGAAACCTCCATTGACGCTGTTCTCGCCACATGCTTTGACGGGTTGTGCTTGAACGACAATTTCGAGGGTCTGGTATGCCCTGTGCATGTTATGAATGAAGCATTGGGTGTTAGAGACGCCAAGGTGAAAGTCAGCACTCGGAAAAATGATGCAGCTAGGCAGAGTGTTGTGGCCAGTTTACATTTACTGTCCGACCTGCAACTGACCGCGGAGAATTATGACCAGATGAAGGAGGCTGTGCTAAAGAAAGCTTCGGGTGCAGTTGAAATGTTTAGACAGACGCGACTGGAATTAGTTACTGCATGCGGGGTAGGCTTTGCCGATTTGAGTGAAAGGGACAAGGCACTCTTCGACAATTGCGTCAACCATTGCGAAAAGTTTGACGACATACACCCTAGACCCGTGGCGTTGCCTACTACGCCTACGAAACAGGACGTACGTCCCGGACAACTCTTGAGGCGGAAACGAGAAGTTGGGCGTCGTACGGTCCCCGTGAAGAAAAAGAAGAAGAAGTCCGTCGTGCCGGTTGTTAGTCCGACAGTAAGGGCTGATGAAATTGGAAATAGAGACACAGATTCCGATGCGCTTTCAGACTTCATTAATTTGTCTCAGGAACACATCACTGCAGGGAGGGTGTCCGCACGCAGCGAAGTGAAGGATGCACTAGTTGATTTGGCAATTGGGTTAGGAGACCGTGACCCTGTGAAAGGTGCTGATTGGGAATTTGTTGACGGAGAAGAACCAGATGAAACGAACAAAAGAAATCAATACGCTGAAAGGCAGAAGAAACTAGCACCAGTTATTCCTCACGCTAAATTCGCTGACGTTACTGGCAACGTTGGCCCTTATCTGTTTAATCCAAACGAACTAGAGAAAATTTCGGAGCAGGGCCGTCGTGTTTTCCTGGACTTGATGAACATGTCAAAGTCCACTTGCTTCTGGTATCCGCCCGAAGACCCACGATCAAGTTTGAGGTTCAAGCGAAGCGAATTTGATATTTCTGGTGAAGTACTCCGAAAATTTGAGCTATTACACTCTGGTGTGACGGTCATTAATCAAGCTTTACTACCGAGAACATCTGATGGATCTGTTGCAGCTGACAGGAAGGCATATTACTCCGATTTTTGGTCAGTTGTCGATGTGACTGGTAAGGCGTTGGAAGGTCAGTTGATGTGGAGTTCCATTATCAATGCACCAGATAACGGAGTCTGTGATCAAGGTATCCGCTTTGGTCGTCTCATGACCGATGCGAACGCGGTCAATTTCCTGGGGGAGACGAAGAACTGCAGGTCAGGCTCAAATTCAACCCACGCTGCGTACAAATCGAAGGGTGAAGGAGACTGTGTTATCGCTGCGATTGTGAGCCGTTTGTTCGGGTCTGCAATGACCGGGTGTCCAGACACTGTCGGTGTGGAAATGGTATGCTGGGGGACGAAAATGCTGGCTAGTATTGGTCCAGGCCTTGTCGATGTGTCGATACCCGCATGCAAGTGCAACGTGCATCTAGGTTGCCCCGCGCAGCGAGTTCACGTGGACCTACCCCTTGCATCAGCGGATAGTGATTGTCTTCCGCCGGGATGCAGTGGGAGTGAATCGGACATCGGTTACTTCTCTATTGTGACGAATTTACACGGGGCTACTATTCGCATCATCAGAGATGGAATGCATTTCATGAATGGGCCTCAGTCCGTTTTCGAAGCAGCTGTGAAACATACGAAATTTTCGCAGTTATACATTCCGCCTTTTTCTATTGCTGTGCTTCGTAGCGACCTACCACACGCTGGAGATGAGTACCTCATGTCGCTTCTACGTTTGTCTATTGAAGGGGAGCGTTGGGCTATGGATGCACTGGAAAAAATCACTAATCTTAAGCGCAACAAATGCGGTTGTGTTCGTGGAGGATCAAACGATGTTTGCGCATGTGATGGAACCTGTGGTCCGTATGTGGCGATGGTGGAGGCGAATAATGATCTCGTGAGGGGGCACTGCTACTTCCAGAGTAAGACCGCCGCAGTACCACTGACGAATTCAGTTTACACTCGAGCGGGTGACTGTGACTTCGGCTGTGCGGAGGAAGGTGGAGTGATGGAATCTAAGTTGAAGGAAATGAAAACGAGATGGGCTTAGATTTTGTCAGGAGTCTATCTTTATCGCGTTGTGGTGATGTAAAGATTGCCTGTGTTTGCCGTGGAGTGATGTCACACTGTCGTACAAGTCATCATTCATTACAGTACTGTAATTGGCGCCTGAAGTGGTCAAATTTTGAGGAATGGGTGGGTGGCTATACGTGAAGTGACGAACATGATACTGTTAGCTGTGGATATTTCAAACACTATTTGGTACCTGCTCGCATTGTGCCCCAGATGAGCATTACGCCTCTAGGCATTGTCTTGCGTTGATTGTGCTGGTGTACTGGAGTTTCCTGGAGAAGTTTCGCTAGAAGTGCGTTTTCACCAGTGCGATCGATTCACGCAGTGGTCTTTATGGACGCTGGTAACACCTCTTCTTCCATTGGTGACCATTATTCGTCTTCGATTCGGCCGAACAGCATCGCCGATACCGGCGGTTATCGACGACGTCGACAGCAAAAGCGTAAACGTGTGGCAACCTCGGAAGGAGAGAGTGCTGGGCAGGAAATGGAAGTTGCGGTTGAACAATCGGAAAAACAGGCCCGGAGTGTTCATGGTTTTGGGGTAATTGACTCAGCGTCTCATCCCAGAGGTGTCGTGGGAATCGAAGGGCGGGTTGGAGATGGCGACAATTTTCTGGCAGATGTATGTAACGCGGACTCTAATTCGGATCTGAGCTTCCCTGTTGCTGACGGACCTGTTCAAGACGTTGGTGAAAATTTCATGGGCGTCGAAGTGGGCGTTTACGATGAAACACAATTTACTATCCCGAAGGTTATGCGTCGGCAAGTAGGGCGCCTGTTCTCTTTTCTTAACGACGGATCCGACCGCATGGTATGTGCTGACGATGCGCAGTCACCGCTGTCTTCAGATTTAGAGGAAGAAGCCTACCAGAACTCGGGAGTGTTGGACTTGCCGTGTTCTCCTGCGATGCGAGAGAGAGGAATTGGAATCGTGTGGGGGGATGATGCTGTTACAAAAGTGTATGGGACACAACAAGATTTAGATGAGCGTCTATCCAGAATGAAATGGGCAATGAGGAACTTTGTTGTCACAGGAGGTCCTGCGAAAGCAGTGCCGATAGGTACTTTCATGATGCTCTGGGGTATTTTGCACTTGGTCGGAAGTAAGCGTTGGAAGATGAAGGACTACGATGACATGATACGCGTCATGTCTCTTTCTGTCGCGAATGCGTCATTCTTGAGGGAAAACGCTTGGAGGGAAACGGTTGACTGCAATAGGGCGGAAGAAAACAACCCGGCAACTTACGAAATGAAGTCAGGACCATTCATTGCACCTAGCAGCAGGAGATTAAGTACGCTACTCCCATCAGTACTTGAGACCGTCGCTGTACCGCTTAAGTACTATCTCGTACCTATCAACACGTCCAAGACAGGAGGAGCTAAAGTTGTGAAGGACCGGAAAAAGGCAGCGGGAATACGTGAGGAGAAGAGAAAGGCAGTGCTTGTTGAAGGTGGCCCGTCTGTAACTGTACAAGAAAGGCTTGGACTTGAGGAAGAGGCGATTCCTCGCGCTGAGACGCCCAAGCTGCCCGGGCACCGATCTAGTCCAATTGTACTTGAAGGGAGTGATTCCTCCGGGACTATTGCTGTCACTTCCCTCGAAGATCTCATCAAGTTTGACATGCTCACTCCAGGCATTTTCCACTCTGTAATGAGAGAAGCAGGGAAGGAAGGTACAGATCCGTTCTCGATATACAAAATCCCAGCAGTTGCAGCAAGATCTACACAGCACAACTTTTCGATGAGACTTGACGCGATTGTTCCATTGCACGAGTTCTGGGAAAATTCTTCTGGTGGAACTGGGAATTGTGATGAAGAAGAGGCTGTATTTGCGGGACGTATGAAGAGAGTGACGGTCGGCGTAGATGATTGCGTAAGCGTGCTGACAGAAAATGCGTTTGACTCACATGAACGTCTTCGTTTCAAAGATTGTTCTGTTTGTTCGTCATCAGTTGGTTCGGAAACAACTGCACATCCACAATCTGGCAGCAATTTCGTGTTTAATACAGCCGCTGCTAAGTCAAGATCTGATAGCACTACCTTCGAAGGAAGGGTAGTGGCAGTGTGGATGGTGGCCGGTTGCGAGTCCTGGGAACGCGTTAATCGCATCTGCGTGAATTTGTATGAGAGCAGACGAACAGCCGAAGCACTAGTGATGAGTGGGTCGGATGTACCATGTGGAGGATACAGACTTCGAAAAGAGTACCGGTCTATGAGCGAACAGGCAACACCTGACGAAATTCTTATTACCTGTCTGTTATCTACTGCTTCGTACGGCCGTAAAGGTGATGGCGCCCCGAGAGGCCGTAATATCCCCTCGAGCAGGTCAATTGGGGCTACCCCAAAGTTACCATGGTCACCATTGAAAGCTGGAGACACTGCTTCCTTGATAAGAAGTGACACTGTATGTCCTACTACTTGCGCATGTATGCGAAATCGACCGGAAGTTGATTGTGCTACTGTTTACGCTGTCGTTATCAATCGCTTCTGGAAAGACCCTTCTGTATCAAGCACTTTCGTATATGTCATTGGAGACCTGAAGGAGGCCATTCATTGTTTGAACCAAGCTGCGCTCGTAGGCTGTACGGAATTGGGTAAAAGGAACTGCCCGTATGGAACATCAGTCGAAAACCAAGTGTGTAACTCCGAAGTGTTGCGTACGTCCACTGCATGTACTGATAATCGGTCGCAATCGCTGCATTTCATGCGCAGGTCCTGCAAAGTTATTGCCATTTCTGATGGTGTGAGTACGTGCAGCGGTGATTTACATAAGAATCGCCACGGCTACCTCGAGCCACATCTGCGTCGTGAATGTATGACTGCTGTACCGACTGTTGGATTTCTCGGAGCAGACAGGGGCGGAAAGAAGTATTTGATTTATCGAATCGTGTTGTACTGGGATGGGTTTACTCAGGATAGTACCAGAGGTTCGTCAGCTGAGGGCGTATATGCGCAACTACTCAATCTGTCACCTGAGGAGAGACGAAGCGCATCTGCGATACGAATTATGAGTCTCGGTCCGCCAGGATCTGACGTGCGGAACATATGCGCCATTTTACTGAGTGACCTAATTAATCTGATGGTTCACGGTTGTCTGTGTGTGACAGCGGACGGTGATGAGATTATTGTGTTTCCGGATCTAGTTGCTGGGTTAGCTGACACTCCTGCTTTGACGCAAGTCCTCGATACGAGAGGTCACAATTCCCTTACACCTTGTACATTATGTTGCTATGAACTGAAAAGTGAGGCTGGTCTAGGGCTGAGAAAATCAGGAGGTGGCGGTAAAGGCGCAGCAGCGAAAGCTAGAGATGGTCATCGTTACGCAAATATGACCACGCACAGTGGATTGGAACGAGGCAGAAGAACCGGTGCGAAACAGGAAGCAATTCGTGACGCTTGTCCACCGGATCAGGAACTCCTTGACATCGGTATGCAAGTACTGGGAAAGGAGGATTTGCCTACCAATGGAGACGTCGGGGACGTTGATGTTGATCCTGTTGAAAGAAATGATGGTACCTACCAAAGGACAGCTAATGACAGTAAGGGAAGGGCCGTCGATTTATTGCCTTTTCACTGGTTCCGGCAGGAGTATGAAGCAGCCCGTGACAGGGATGCGCTACCGAGAAACGCTGACGGTGTTTGCATATATCCTGGAACTTTCTGTCCTTATTCTGGAATTTTACCCGGCGTGGAGCACTTGTTGGTCGGTCTCTTTAAGGGTGCAATGAAGTTTGCCTTGGGCCTCATGTCACCACGCGATAAGTCTGACGTAAATTCGTATCTGACCATGTACATGGGTGCATGTGGGATACCTGTGCAAAGTCAATTTGTTAATCTTGACTCTTCTATTGGTCTTAATACGATGAGCATGTCACAGTCCTATGCTGTGTCCTTGTTTGCTGAACGGAGCCTTACGGCTGTACTGCGCAATGAGAACCGCCAGGTGAAACAAGATTCGAGGAGGTTTATGTATGATGAGGCTCTACCAGCAGCAATCAGGTTGGTCCGATTAATTTCTGGAGTTATTTCGCTAGCGTGGGTCAAGGAAAGTGCGGCATGGGATAAGTTTGGATCTACATATGTGCCGTTGCTCCAAAGGAAGATAAGTGAGTATGTTATGGCTGTTGACGTTGTCTGCAGATCTCCTTCAACACTGGCAGATCCACATCTTTCCAATGTGCCTGTAGATGACTCTGATGTGATCGGAAATCTTGGAAAGCGACGTGGTGGTGGGCGGAAGAAAAAGGCAACGATGAGGAGCCAAGATAAGGAGCCAACCAAAAGCCCGAGTGAACTTGCTAGGATACACGCTGACTCGCCAAACGTCCACAAGGTGAGGGAGTTGGGTGTTAACATTTTGGGAAATGTTGGGCATCTGGCGAAGATAGCTGAACTAGCCTTCGAGGTGCGTCATGGCCCTATGAAATCGGCCATCGAGTCAGGTGCGTGTACTGATTCCCAGCTCGCGGCTATGGTGAGTGCAATATTTAGTGACTGGAGTGGCCGAGTAGCCATGACCTATCAGGGTGCTCTTGATCGTGACAAAGGGTCTATTTTGGCCATGGTAAGGTTTCTATTCGGAGAAAAGGATTACTTGTTTTGTGTTGAGCATGGATTGTCCACTGAAATGACGGAGAGGGTCATAAGTGTGATTGGTCCGAAAGAATTCAACCAGAAGTTCCTAAAAGAGCATGGAGTGAAATTAGTTGGCGCGCAGCACGCTAAAGTTGTGAAAGAAGGTGACAGGGAAGTGTGGGCTGCGGAATTGAGACATTCCGTACTTCTACGAGATTCCCCAGGAAATCGGGCACTTGTGCAGGCGAGAGTTGTCAGTGAGGTGGAGAGTATTAGAGAGAATTCTGTGGAAGAATCGTTACTTCGAGCGAAGGGCGGCATGGCGTCTGATCATAACGAAGGCCCTGTTGATGCGTCCGAACTCCCTAAGCCCCCCTGTGATGTTTTGTGGGTTGCGTGTGTACGGAAGCAGTGGTGTTCCTCTTTACCATCCAAGATGAATATTAGATCCGTGGGTGGACTGCAACGCTTCATGACGAGTATTGTCGTTGGGAGTATCGTGCGAGTTGATGAAAATTGTCTATACAAATTAAGCCCAAAATGGAGAATTCCTGTGCTGCGTGTTCGGTCAGACGCGGATCAAAGTTTGCATTCATTTGGAAATAAGTACACGTTCTGGTGTGTACTGGGGTTATTCCAAGTTGGGTCCGGGGGCCATTCCAGTATTGGCGATGAGGTTTTCATTGGCGATGATGAGGGAGGTATTGCTGCACTGAGTAATTCGTGTTTGGGCGTTATTCTAGCACCATGCGTGTATGTGGACGAAGACGAATGTAGACCGACTCTGGGAAATATTGACTATTCCCGTCCTTTGAGAGTGACGTGTAATGCGCTGGAGGGTGTTTGCACTGGAGAGGGGACACTGGATAGAGCTGTTGTGATGAATCCAGACTGTAGTGATGATTCAGTTGTACCTGTTTGTTCAATGAGTCTATGCGAAAAAGTATGCGATGGTGGACATTGCGTAATTGTTGGGGACGAGAGCATAGATAATAATTCGAAGCGGGTTGTCAAGCATGGACGAAAGTGCGGAGCTTTGAACGGGGGTATGTTTGTAATACGCGATGGTTACTCAGGTTACCCTCCGCGTAGCGCTTGAACTTCTGTATAAATATCGAACTTACTACACCCTGAATCTGTAGCTTTCACTACCCCCGCCCAGATGTCATCTTTTGAGGCTGATTACTCTGAGAACGTCATGTCTGTCATGAAGAGGCACCTTTGCTACACCCCCTCACCCAGCCCTCAAACAATACGAGGCTATCACAATGCTGGTCATGTTGCTCTAAAATTAAGTACTTCGTGGTACTACGTTACATTGCATGGTTGTAATGGGTTAGTTAGAAGAGTGCGCTGTCTTTGTGACAAGTATGTGATGTGGTCGTTTTCATTCCGATGTACGTGAAAGAAGTCCGATTCATACTGTGTTTTAGTACCCACCTGAGTGAATATGTCTGTGTGGACCAGTGTGGTCCTTTCTCATTTCACGGTGCGTTGCTGTAGTCCAGGAATTGCTAAAATTAAGTGTATAGTGTTGGTGGAAAATCTCGATTTCTGTTTGGAAACATCACGAGCACTGTCTGGTGTTTTTCACTGTAATTAGGAACTAAAATGTAATCGTGTCAGAAAAAATGAAATTCGGGATAGCAAACAGTTTACTATATTTTAGTCAATTTAGCCATTTACTGTAAGTTATTTCCGTGGCGTGTGATCCCTACCCAACGCAGACGCGTCTTCCACAATTGGCAACCTTGAACTACGACGTCGCTGCCTTGTAGATCGCCGCGGGGACCCAACACCAGAACTTATCTCGTTTGAAATACCCCCTCCCGTACTGGAATAAACCCCAATGGTACCGGAATTTCCGACAATGCCACTTCCTAGACCACAATCTCCCCTTACCCCCGAGTCAGGAACTGGACCGAGGACGTCACTAACTGTTTCGCTACCCTCAGCGCGATGTTGGCGAAAGGAATCTGAACGCTCATGAAGGACTTCCTGGGATGATTTCCTAATCCCCGGTACACCTTCAACGCGGGCGGCGACTCTACCTGCTCCCCTTCCGCGGCGAGGTCGTCCACGTCTTGTCATGGCCGAAAACTACAACTTCAAGGTAAGTTACCACGACGTAGTACAACGTACTTTGATTGGTATTACTACCCAGTCCAGTACTTTACTTACGGTCGGTACGGCGTTAACTTGACGTACTTGAAGTAGTCTTGACCATCAATGACTGTTGTCACACGCTAAGTTTGGCGCGCACTCACT
>JAULCB010057941.1:0-10659 GCA_032358575.1 Dendronotus rufus | reverse complement strand
TCTATTACCCAAATGGCATTCTCCACAATCCGTTCTTATTATTATTAGTGTGTGTGTGTGTTTGCTTTTTTATTTTTGCTTTTCTGTTCGGTTTGTGACTCCTGCAACTAGTTAACTCTAAAAAGTCTCACATTTCTGACCACGACTATTTGATGAACCATTGAATATTGAACCAAACTTGCAAGCTTTGGGGACCCAGCAGACCAGGTGGTTAGGGGGAAATGACGTGGGGAGCCTGCACCAATGGTGGTAACTATCCGACGGAGGACGCTGTCATGGAATTAGTACAATCAATATTCTGCACGACTCACTAGGATAACCTTGATGATATTGCTGTGATTTTTCCTTTTACCCCCAGATGGGTGCTTGCTTCTCTAAAGTATTCAATGGCTGCCCCTTGCACATCAATTGCACAGCAAGTTGGGTGCATCCTGAAACGAGAGGTTTGAAATTGATTTTATTTATATAAAAAACTATTGATTAAACTAACAGTCTCTTTTTAGACAAATATATTCAAAATAGGCTTTATTCTGAAAGCTAAAGATAGTAACAGAATATCTGTATTTTCATTAGGCCCCCTGAAAAGTGAATCATTTCCTTTTAAGTGGACCAACAAGGGTGTGGGGAGATAAAGGGCTCAATCATACATTGAAAATATATTGTTATAGAATGATATGACTATTCTCATCGTTGTAAATATTGTGTTGACCCTTGTCTGTGTTTTGTTTTTTATTTCCAGATCAGTACATTTTCCTTGGGGCCAATGAGGGATTGTACTGTTTGAATCTGAACGAAATCCATGAGGCTTCCTTAGAATTGGTAATTGAAGTGATTCTGTACTCATGTTTTATCTTTTATATGTCGAGTGTGTCGGACAAATATGTCAGACGCGACTGCAATGAGTAAAAAGAGCAAGAAAGAAAAGGGGTTTAGTGGGTGTTTCAGATCGTGGTATAAGTTTATAATTGTAATAATCTTTGTATTTTTTCTTCTTTTCACCAGGTTCATGCTCGTAGGTGTATCTGGCTCTACGCGATCAAAGATATTCTCATGTCTGCATCAGGTGAGAGACAGTCACTTACAAACACAAACACATCAACTACCACTTTAAAATTTGGTGTGGGGCGATAGTGCTATATTTGTCTGGTAAATTGGAAGGATTAGAATAGATGTTGAAGGATGCAAACTTTTTATTTCTATAGAATTACTGTAAATCAGGTCTATTCTGAACTAATAATTGACTTGGATCAACTGGTAGGATGTTTTTAAAATCTGTTTGTTTTCAACGCCTACTCTTATTCTTATTCAATTGCCAAGAATTTATAACTGTTTCAGTTTTTTAATTTGCTTTATGAATGTTAAAGAATGAAATTGTTTATCACCCGCTCTTCTCAGGCAAAACCCCCACATTGTACAGGCACGACCTCCTTATGCTTCAAACCAGACAGACCAGTCGATTCTCTTTGCCAATGAATAAGATTCCTGAAAAGCTTGTTCCTAGGTATGATAGAATTAATAGTTTTATATGCTGATGGTTGTGCCTATTATAATGGGTAAAATTGAAATGGTTTTCTGTGATTTTTGTCATCTTTTTAGTCAGTCGTTTTCAGCACCAATCTTTTGTTTTTTCTGGTTGTTAGTTCTGATATGGAAGATAGGCCAGATAATATAACGAATTGTTTTTAAAGTTAAATTTTGTATTATCTTTTGAATGAAAGAAGCCAACTACCATCATTTGTTCTTTTCATATTTATTTATTTATAACTTTGGTCGCTGTTTGTGGTCTAGAGGTAAAAGCTTTCCTGCTACTCAAATGTCCATGGTTTGAATCGTAGCAGTGGCAAGTTTTTATGGCCCGGTTTTGTGGGTTCAGGTCGTACAGAGATGGACGAGGATAAGGATGTCCCGTCATTGATACGACCTTTCTGTGTTAAAAAACTGCAATTTGATATTAAGATGAGGAATACTGTATCTATTTATTTATTTATCCCTTTTTATCTCCAGGCGCCTTCAGCCTACCATCAAAGTCCCAGACACCCGTGGCTGTTTACGCTGCTGCGTGGGTCGTAACCCTTACAACGGCTACAGGTACTTGTGTGGGGCTACCAGTAACACTGTCATCCTGATGCAGTGGTATGAGCCGCTCAACAAATACATGTTGCTCAAGGTGAGAACAGGTCCTTTTTTCAAATGTTCAAATCTGATAATTGTACTTTCAAAATTCAGTATTCTTTTGGCTCATTTATAAGTGAAGTTCTGCCTATGAATCGAAACGTCATGGTGGTGATCCCAGTGAAAGTGATATTGCATTACCTGGCTTCTCTGGTAGTAAGTTTGAACACAAGCCTTCTCGGAGTGGGTGAGGTATACTATGATGACTATCTCTGTAGCTCAATATGATGAGACTTTTTGTTGTCTTTTTATCCAGACTTTTGAGACAGAGCAAATGCCCCACTACTTGGATGTGTTTGAGATGTTCATCAGTCCTGAGCTAGAATACCCTTTGATTTGTTATGGAGTAAGAAAAGGGTAAGGAGGTGTGGATGAAAATTTCGGACAATTTTTTTAAGATTTACTGATTTACTGTAAATAAGGTTTATAGTGAATACATTTGACAATATTTTCCATTCATTTCATTTTGGTTTTTATTATATTTCTTTGTTTGGATGGGAGTTTTTTCCCCCTAAATTTTCATTGCTCTTGTTATTTCTTTCTTTTACACTTCTTTTTTTATTAAATACATTCATCAAGTTAAACAACGCCATTTTTGGTGTTGAGTTGGAAGTCATTTTGATAGGGATTTCCACAATCATTCATGTCAATGTATGGAACTTTCTTTTCTTGTTGTTTCAGGCAAGACAAAAATCATGTCAAGTTTGACGTCATCAATCTCAATAGCACCACTTGCTGGTTTACAGATGTGGAGTCATCTAGTGGTAAGACAGAAAGTACTTATATTATATACCTATATCAGTAACAGTTGAGAGCGTAGGATTATTTGTAATGGATTTTTTTATTTTCTTGTCTAGTGAATCTCTTCTTCTGCGTTCCCACAAATGAATTTCAATTTCAAGTCATTCCGGTGGCCCAAATATAGAGTCCAAAGACTGCATCTAGTTTGATCATTTCTGTTATGTGGTTTCTTTTACATTTGATTCGGATTAACAGGTTTTGAAATTGTTTTCTCACCCACAGGTGAACTGCTCCCCGTTGTCAATGTCTCGCATTTGGAAAAAGACACAGTGTTGATATGTTTTGATAGTAAGTGACTGTTCTAACTAATTTCTTTCTCTCTTTTCCTTTGCAACGTGTCACAAAAGAGCAGATTCAAGAGTTGTAAACGATGACTGTAATAAACTTATTAACCAACAGAAAGTACTGTGATCATTTCATGAATAGTCCTGAAGGATCCAGAAACATCTTTGATTTAATCTTTGCTCCTGACCTAAAAGAATTGAATCTCTTATCCAATGCTGAATTCTTTTCCCATGACAAAGACCAAGCCTTTTCTTGTCAAATATTTTACTTCAACTCCAATTTTAAGACTTCATAAAAAGAACTTCTATGGTGTGCTTTTGTTATCTGCTTTGTTTTGTTGCCGCACTTGTCCATAGTTTGTGATTGCTTTTTGTGTTGTCCGATTTGATGAAGAGCCATCAAATATTGTTTAAACCTGAATCCTCTTCTGCCCAGCATTGTAGAGATGTCTCATTGAATCCTCATTCTTCCCTTTCAGAGTATGTGAAGGTCGTGAGTATGTCTGGAAGGCTGAAATCCAGCAGACGCCAGCAAGCAGAGTTACACTTTGATTGTACTGTTGACTCCCTAGGTAGGTCACACTGTTCATCTGTCGTCTCTTAGATTTTTTACAAATTGCCTTTTATTTTGATACCGGTTCAACACTATTGAGATTATGTCAAAGTGGTACTTGTTTTGTTGTTCGTTGGAGATATGACTTAATTAATCCCACACTGTCACTCACAGTCAAGGCAAAGCCATAAACTGGTTGTATTATCCTGGATCTTCGCGTGGCAAACAGTGACTGAGCACAAAACCAATGCAGTAACATTTACTCTAGTGAAATCGAGACAGCTTTATCAAGTAATTGAATAGAAACAGCTACTTCTGTGTGTCAATTTTTATCTTTCATCTTGAATATTTCCCATCAAGAACCACAGATAACATTTAATCCCTTTGAATTTTTGAATACTAGGTTTGAGCCTTTGGAATTCTCGTCCTTATCCGATTTCCTATTGTTTTCAGTGGTCTTGCAAGACAGTGTTCTGGCTTTTCATAGACATGGAATGCAAGGCCGAAGCTTTTTAGCCAATGAGGTAAGACATTTTTATGAAAATATTTACAACCTCTGTCTGAAATGTTGGTATGTCTGTTTTATAAAATATTGCAATGTGGAGAGTAATCATCTTGGCCATTAGATATTCAAGTTTTATTGATATTAAACCATCAGGTTGGAGACAGCAATGAGTGATGGTTCAGATCAAATATCTCAGAGATACATGAAAAGAAGATAAAAGTAAGGTAGACCATCAACCAAAACAACAAAATTCGAATTCATTCCGTCTTCATGATAAATATTTGTTTCCCCCATTTACAATAGGTTACTCAAGAAATCTGTGATAAGACCAGAGTTTTCCGCCTTCTCGGATCAGACAGGTAATGACTGTTTATTTAAGCTTCGTTGTAGCCTTGATCCTCTGAGCCTTGACGTTCTCTGTCTGTGGCTGCTCTTTTTGTCTCTTCCATCTAGTTTAGATTTCCATTGTATGGAGAAAATCTCAACCAATGCTTATGCCATATGATTTACAGATGATAGTCCAAGATAGATAAAATAGAATTCAAAGCAAAATATAGATAGAAATGAAGAAACAAGATGTCAGTCACCTTTGCGCAAATCTTATGGTTCAGAACTACTATCCTTTCCATTATCATTCCTGTTTGACTATTTCTCAGCCTTGCCTCACCCAACATGATGTCGAGCAATTAAATTGCCCCCCACCACCCCCTTCTCTCTCTCTCTCTCTCTAACTCTCTCTCAGTTTCTCACTCTCTCCCCCCTCCCACCTCCCCTTTTCCTTCCATGAGCAATGTGATATATTAACCCTTTGTTGTTGCTGTTTGCCTTGCCAGAGTGATCTGCTTGGAGAGCCGGCCCACCAGCAATACCAGTGCCAACTCCAACCTCTACGTCTTAGCTGGCCATGAGAATACGTATTAAGTACGGCTTGCACCTGGTTTATTTTACTTAGTTATTTTGGCAGAGGACTGATGTGATTTAAAAAAAGACTATTGTGGAGTGCCAACAGAACTTACTGCGTCCTTTTCAACACGGATGAATTCAACCTTCATGTCTGCCTGCAAAGATTAATTGTCATACATGATTCGGTTTTTTGAAATGGCTAAATGCTTTTTTTAAAGGGTGTTGGGGGGGGGGTGGGGGGGTACCATCACTGGTGGGTTTTCAATCTGTTTCTTAATCATCTTTTAACTCAAACTGTCATCTTGCTTTTTCTCAACAATACTGGACTTGAAATGTTCCGATGTGCTGTCTTCATTGTTTGATAAAAAATAATTATATCACGCTCATTTGTTCTTTTGAAGACATTTTTAGAAAAGCATGTATGGCACGTCTTGATATGTGATAGAATGAGTGTGTGTTATTTTGAGAATGAATGTGTGTTAGTTTTTTTGATACAAACATTGTTATCGATATTTTCTGTATTGTAGAAAGCATATGAAGAAAAATTAAAGATTTCTTCCTGCGCATCTAGCTGTTCAAGGATCTTCCAAAGCACTTTCTTGGTACTCTCCCACAACATTGTGAGCATGCGCACATACACCTTCTGTATATTTCCTGTAAAC
Organism: Dendronotus rufus; assembly: GCA_032358575.1. Classification (NCBI taxonomy): domain Eukaryota; kingdom Metazoa; phylum Mollusca; class Gastropoda; order Nudibranchia; family Dendronotidae; genus Dendronotus; species Dendronotus rufus. Next base: position 4,779 of record JAULCB010057941.1, on the reverse strand, counting down.
CCACAAGCCATCATAAATATGGTATAACCGCTTTAGCTTCTATATATATTCAATATTTCTTGGGACGGATAGTTATATTCTTTCCTTTTTTTAAAGCTCACCTCTGATTTAATTAAAATCTCATTTCCTGAAGACATTTCAATAAACTTAGTTGTCTTGAATATTAAAAGAATATAAAGAATCGAACCGATATTTCTTTAAAATGGTATATTGTATGTTTGTTTCTGGGTAGGTGGGAGGGGGTGGGGGGAGGCAGAAGTATTGTTGTGATTAAATATTTTGAAAGTTAAAAAACTTTTTTGATAGGCAAAGAATTATTATATTTCCTTGTTTTGTGTGAATATCTGAGAAAGGATAATTATATTTTGTTATTTTAGACTATTTCTTTATTACAGCAGTTTGTTAAAAGGGCATTGTCTTTAATGTGAATAGTATTAGTATTTAATCAATGATATGTTTTATTGAAATATTCATTTGCCCATTGCCTTGTTTATCATCATTTGCATAATTCACAATCATATGTTTTTATATTTGTGAAATATTGTGTTGGTTTCACATTCAACATACCCGAAGAAAGATTTAATAAAAATGATTGACCGGTACTTTTGTAAGTCACAGAAGAATCCAAAGTTAATTCCTGATGGCTTTGGTTCCATATTAAGGGGACTTTTTCCTCTACCTGTGTGAAATGTCTTGATCAACAAAATATTTTGGAATGAAGCACATATTGTCAGAAATAATTTCAGAGTGTAAATCTTTGTCATATTTTCTCTGATTTAAGATTTGTTTTCTCCATCATGGACTGAAAAGCCATTAGTTTTTGTTTCCAAATCCCTATTTTCATCGGGATGTTTAATATTTAATATTATTTTGCCATTTACACCCCTGGACGTTATCACTGCCGTTTAAGCATTTCATTAATGCAGTTCCAATTTGGTTGTTTCACCTTCATCTTGTGGTATATAATACAAACTTTTCATTCCTTGAACAAAAACATAGGACACCAATGTTTTAGTACGGTTTTTATCAAAAGGGAACGCAGGTCTCTCTCAGTCTGTGCCAATGCATTGTACGGCTAGTTGTTTTAATTCATCATTTGCCCATGAATGGATGTAGATGAGAATACATGGAAAATGTATGTGGTAAGTATGGCTTGTTCATGCTGTACAAATGCGTGTTATTATTGATTTGTGCATCGGTTGATTTTGTTTCTATTTAGTAAGGAAGTGAGGAGGACAAGAGAGATCTCAATAGAGTATCTGCTTGATTGCAAAATGTTTTCTCTGCTGCCTTTGTGTACATATAACTTATCTGGGATGCGTGCAAGTTATTCATTCGATAGTGTTGTTGTATATATTGATTCACCAGTTAAATATCATTAGATGCTTGCAAATTGTTATTATTATTTTTATTATCGTTATTCAGTTTGAATTTTTTTTTCTATGCACGTTGAAATGTTCCTCAATTTGAACTTAGAAAGGATTTTCAACAGAAAACTTAAGAATAGATTCTGTTTGTCTATTTCGCAAACATATCTCTTACAACTTTATACCAATAGAATTTGAATTCACAGGATATCTTTGATTTTCATGCATTTCTTCGTTTCAAGTTGAAAATATACATTCTTATTCAGACAGTTCTTCCACTTACAGTGGGCGCCGGATTCAACGAGGTCGCATTCACCGAAAAGTCGGCAACAACGAGGCCAGTTGAAATCTCTGTATGCGTTTTTCGTTATACCTGACGTCATGTATAACGAAAAGTCACATACAACGAGATCATGTCGTCAGTCCTGACGACCTCGTTGAATCCGACTTCCGCTGTACTTAGTTATCTTTAATCTCTATGTAAACTGAATATGTATTCATCTTCAAAGGCGCTGTATTTAAGTAATTCTATCTTGCTAATGTAGTAATCCTGTAACCAACTGAATAGAACATAATTCACTTATACAAGTTGTTATTTGTTAGGTTTGGGGTTTTTTTTTCTGTCAAAGGTCATCAATAAGGATTTACTGGTTCTACTATTCGTTTGGAGCAGTTCATGCATTGCGATCTTTTTTTTCTCCCTCTTTTTAGGGGGATGTGAATGTTGATTCAAATAGAGAAGATGGTGTCAAAAGATGAGATATAGAGATTCAGTCACATTTTCTTCATGCAAAAATTGATCATCTCGAAATGAAAATATTCTTTGAGCTTTTAATTCCCTTGAATTCATTATTCAGGTATAATTACATTTTGCATCCACAATCCTAAATATGTCTTAAGTTTTGCCTTTTAGCTCTTTTAGCTCTTCTATATTGTGTTGATAAACAACTTTGTGTTTCCACATGTGTCATAGTAGTGAAAGTATTACAATGTTTCAATGGCTATGTCGTCGTAGGCATCTTTCAGCACCCACTAAGTTGATAGTAGTAGATTTAAGTATAAGTTTTCATGATTTAAAAAAAAATGCTTTGCAATATTGCCCTAAAGGCATCAGGTTTTTTTTTCCATCAATGCTAAATGCAGCAAGTGTTGTGAATCTTTCATTTTAAAGGTTAGAGGTTGTAAAAAATGGGGATGCTACTTTTTTTTTTAGTTCTCCTTATGATGTTTTCGGAATAATCCTGAACTCATTTGCTAACTTAACTTTATGCAGACCTGATCACCAAACTGCACAGGCCATTACACGAACTGAAGAAGATAGTGGGGTATATCCTAGACTTGAGTCTCATTGTGTAGTCATGAAAAAAGTGAGCGAGAGAAGAAAAAGAATTTGCTAACTTTGTTTGGGTGGCTGACATGGATGTCTGCAGAGATTAAACAACAATTTCTAACTCTATCCTTTTTATTACCTTTACTTCCATGTATGAAATGTCATTGCATTTCAATTCATTACTACTCATTTCACAGCTTAATTGATTAACAGTAACTCTATGTAAAGAATTGTTTTTAAAAGCATTTACGTTCCATCACAGAATGTATAATTATACAGATGAATCTTGGTCAATGTCTCATTCAATACAACGTCATAATGTTTTGCAAATACCTGTGTGTTCAAATTGTTTATCTATCATTGCTCTCACCAGTCCTGGAGGATTAGGTCACCTTTAGGGGGGAACTTTTACGTTTTATATATTCCGGCACTAGTATACACCTTCCTGCTTTTTAAATCTTTTAACTGAAACCATCTTCTTATTTTTCCAAGCATTGAATGACTACTTCTGTTTCTTATCTTTTAACTGGAACTATCAACTTACTTTTTCAGTGCTGATATGATCCTTGGAGATCAAAGTGCTGTAAAGCTCTAAACAAATAAACAAGCATTGAATGACCTACAGGGGTGTAAATCTTTAAGATTAACTCTGATTTCAGACTGATTTACTTCCAAGTGGACTTTAGCTTTAGTTTTTTGTTTCCACAGTAATATTTTCATCGGGATGTGAAATGTTTCAGATTATTTTTTTAATTTGCCATTTACACCTGGACCTAAGATGAGTCTATATGCTCTCTTCACGCAAACAAAACTAATCTTTTTTTTTGGATACAGTATTTGATTGTTGCTGCCTCCCCAAAATCTACTTATGGTTGTTTGGATAAGCGCTTGCCCGAAAGTTCCTGGTGGTCAGTTATGATGACTGTATTGTCGGTGTGTTTGGTGGTTTGTAGGCGAGATGAAAACAATGTAAGCTGGGAGGGATCAAAGTTTTGTTGTTTTTGTTTAAGTCGCTAGCTACGCTGCTATGCTAGCCTTGCATGAATTATAATCATTTCAAGTTGTACAAATTTTAGGATTAATCAGATGATCAGCTGTTGAATACAATTTTTAATTAATCCTGTTGATTACAATTTTTAATTAATCCTTATGTTTCCCATCCTATTCTTACTGGAATAACGCTGTACAGGATTGTTTCGACTACGCAGAGTACGAAGGATTGGATAGAGCAAATGGTAAAATATGTTTGAAGATTTGTAAGTACGCTGGTGTTTGTGTATAGATGCAGAAACATGTGTGTTTTGTGTGCGTCTGGGTGTGTGTGTGTGAGGGAGAGAGAGAGAGAGATTAAATTTATTTGCTACGCTACACATGTACATACTATCCATCATCGAGCCTCACCATGACCTGCTACTATTGTCTTGTATGATGAGAAATAAATGATTACACCCATCGCTCTCATTTACAGAGTTTTTCGTTTGTACAAGTGGGTTACTGTTTTGGGCAGAGGGATTGTCTGGGTTTTTTAATACATTTTCTCACCTATTTTACGAAAAAAGGGGAGGTCTTTAAATGGCATCGGCAGCCTAGTGGTCAGCATATCCGCCTAGTGATTGAGGAGTCCAGGATTCGTATCCGGACTCTGTCTGAAGTTGAGTCCTTGGGAAAGACTCTAGACACAATTTTCCTCATCCTATCCGAGAAAGATGTAAAATTTGGAGGTCCTGTTGATTTCAGACGTCTGTCTCCAAAAAATTGTAACACGCCTAACGGGCTGCACGTATCGTCTGATGTGTTGTATGTTGGTTGTCTGCCAACCAGTGACAATTTGTTGTATTGGGACTTAGAGCATGGTGAATACCATTGAAGAAGCCTTTGATGATATCATTTTATTTTGATAAATCCACCACATCCAAAGACCTACGGCATTGTTCATATTATTAGTCAAATGCTCAAACCCAGGTCGGATCAGACAACTTCGGTGATATAGTAATAAAATAAATTATAAATTATGCTCTCTCTCTCTCTCTCTCTCTCTCTCTCTCTCTCTCTCTCTCTCTCTCTCTCTCTCTCTCTCTCTCT
>JAULCB010057830.1:0-10660 GCA_032358575.1 Dendronotus rufus | reverse complement strand
GGGAGGAGGTTGTTGTTGGGTTGTTGTTTTTTGGAGGGGGGGGGGGGGGGTTTGTGGGTTGGAGGAGGAAACTGCATTTAATTAATTACCCCTATTGATGTAATTTAATAAAAAGTGAAACAGTGTTTCCTATTGATAAAGTTAATGATTTCATATTGTATTAGAATAGGTTCAACACACAATTTCGTCAGCCATCTCGCAAAGTGGGATGTCTAATCAACATTTTTTTTCTATTCTGACTTATGACAAAACCTAGCCTCTGTCAAATCTTTGTCCTCACAAAGTGGTGTGGCAATAACGTTTTTGAACATAAAAGAGTGGCCAAAACCTTAAGTAGCTTTCTGTAAAACTATGTCAATGTTGATTTCACTACTTCATGGGATGACCAACAATTATTTTACATTACAATGGAAATAAATATTAGATACATTGATATTTGTTTTAGATTTGCAAGTCAAATAGCTGAAAGAATAATTGAAGAATGATTCCTTTCACAGACGGAGTCAGCAAGTGTTGATGCAGACATTCAAAAAGAATTCAGTCGTCAGAAGGAACATTTAGAACGATCTGTGGCAAGTCTAAGAAAGAAACTGGAGAAAGATTCAGAAATTCACAAAGCTGATAATGTTCGAATCATGCAGGTAATCTTTAACTTATTGTTTAGTCATATTGTTAAACAACTGAACAGTTTCAACTTGTTGTAGATTAATTTTTATAACCTTATGATAACACCTATAGCTAAAGCTTGGAAGGTCTTGAGAAATTTATTGTATATTATATTGATTAACTTGAAATCAAACTTGATAACTGGGTGTTCTAATATTCATAAAGTCTGGGGTTGAATAAATTACTTCTTTTAGAGGTATGAATAGGTTTAAAAGAAATCTTTGAGAATATGTTTTAATTTTAATCCCTTCTTTTTTTTCCCCACTCTTAATCTATCATATAAAACTTTGCAGGAAAATGTGACACTCATCAAAGAAATAAACGACCTGCGTAAAGAGCTCAGAGTTTGCCGGATTCTCATCCATGACCTGGAAGCAGCGATGGGTCTCGATAACCGTGGCAAGAAGGGACTGATTGTGTCACTTCCTCCAAAACCAGCCGGCCCATTAGTGGAGAAAGAGCTTGAAGAGAACAAGAAAATTATAGAGATGCAACAGGTAAGCTCTCATAAAAGTGTTTCTTCAATGTTGAAATTACAGCATATTGACACAGCGTAAAGTGAGGTAAAACGGTGTAACAGTAAAGAGTTTTTCCCAAGGATTCAATGCCAGATCTCATCTCTGCCAAGATTCAAACTTAGAACCTTCAGAACACCAGACGGACACGCTGACTATTTGGCTACCAATGCCACCTATCTCGCTGTTAACGAGTTGTTTACTTTCATTATTTGAAAGGCTGATTAGTTTTAACAATGCACCGAGCACTAACGTGGAGATGCGCTCTATAAATTATAAATGCTATTCATTCATTATTATTATATCGTACTTCAGTTTTGAGCAAGTCATTCCACCAAACAAAAATGTATTTATTTCTCTGTTGGGCACAATGGAAACAAATTTGTTACCCGGTAATATTTCTTTTGCTAAGTTTCTATAACTAATCTATGTATCCATTTTTTTCAGTTTGAGTTGAAGCGTCTCAGAGATGAAATCTATGACCTTGAAATCATTCAAGGGCAAAGACCATCCTCGGGTCAGCGGTTACCACCTGTTGATTCGGTAGCTTGATAAATGTACCAAATAAACTTCATTGAGTGGGACTGAATTAATTGATTTACATAAGTCACTTATTTTTTCAAATACTTGAAATATTGTGATTTTAAATACTTATTCTACAAGGTAAAATATAATAACAAATAAATTGTGCCAGGCAAAACTTGATAAAAAAGAATCTTAAGGCTGCCAAAGTAGAACACAACAATGTGAGTAGGCTCACACTATTGAGATGAGTTAGTAGATGTACTTGAATAAGTTCATGAGAAACATTTTTACACTGATGCTTCCATTGAATATATAGGGAGAGTTTGTATTTTCAATAAGTTTGTTTTACTTTACATCTTGTTTTACTTATACATATTCATTTGATACCTTTCATCTTAATGTTTACAAGGCGCTGTGATATATCTGGAGACGGTCAAGAAATAAAAGGAGAAATTTTAAATGTATAGAGATATTAATAGGTAACATTTTGTGACTTGAGATTTTTAAAGTTCAATTCCAATTTTCTAACTTAACACATACCTTTTTTCATTGTTTTCAATTTTGAATTTGCAAATGGAACCTTTTCAAGACGGAAGTCTTATTAAATATTTAGTAAAAATATAGGTAGAAGAGTCTTTTTTAATCTCAGGTCACGATTAATGTATGCGTTCATGGGTGATTTTACATTGATCCTCTTTTTTTCAAAATGTTTGCAAACAATTCTTTTCTCTTCCAATTTGATACAGTGAAATATTCTATCACATTGATCAGTTTTTATTGACAGATTCTGTAGTAAATTGATGCTTGTTTTAGTCTATAGTCTACGCTGTTACTAAAACCTTTGACTTAATTTGCACTCTCTTATTAGAAACATTTTTAATGAGTTTCAATGGAGAATCTTCAACATTAAAGATTGTGATATGGTTTGTCGAGGACTGTTGTGACCAAATCCAATAAAAATGTGAAACAGTGATCGTTACAAATTTTCAAATGACATCTTAATCATGATAATGGATGTCCAAGTCAACAGCTATGGTCAGAAATTTGGGACATTTTTAGTTTATAAATACCATAGAATGGGGATACTGTTATGTCATCTTTTTTGCACACCAATAATTAATCATTTATCAGTATCATAGGAGAAATTTTACATTTTCAAAGGGTTTGTTTAATCAAGTGAATGAATGATTCTACATTATAAGTACCAGCAGTTAGTTCCCCGAAGAGGTCACTGCTTTGGTTTGATTTTTTTTATTATAGCTTCTCGATTTGCCCCAAAATTCTGACCACGACTATTTGATGCATTAGTCATGATTAAGATGATGAGCTGTTTCATTCGAGTAAAGAGAAACCACGTTATAGATCCTCTTCTGTGATCAAGGTTTGTCTTATAGGAATTGTGAAAAAAGAATAACACCCCTGTATTGTAAATATTTTATAACCATAGAAAAATAAATTTATGGAATCTACAATAAATAAAACTTATAAAACGAAGCCACCGCTTTTGTCTTTTTAGAATTTGTTTCAAATGTGTATGTTAATTGTTTCTGTTTATAGGCTTCGCCTAAAACTTGACGGGTTTTGGAATGCGTCATATTTAAAAAAAATTAACACGTTTTGAGGTTAATGGTTGCTCTAACACATTTCAGGTTATTTTAAGCAGAATAGTCTATCTGCAATTAAATGTTGACATCGCAAGACCATACTAAAATCCTTAAAATCTATCAACTTGTGCAGGTACCAAAACTGGGATCTTGCGCAAAATAAGCAATGCGCATACCACAAGGACACCAGGAGAAACAATCAACCAAAGTTGAGATACACTATAGGAAATCAGTTGTAGTTGAAGCCTGCAAAAATTTTGACCATTAAAACAAACAAAAATAGAGATAAAATAAAAGGGAGTGATTATTCGGACCCTTGGTGGGAATAAACATTTTTGTCTATTCGGACCCGGGTATCCCTATGTAACTCAAGTAAAGCAGCTTTACCTATCGTGAAACTGATTGGCCAGATTGGTACTACATCATGATTTTTTAAAGGGTTTTTGTTGGAAATATCCAACAAAATTATCTGGCCAACAGGGTCCGAATAATCACAGCCAAAATAATAAAAAATATAACAAAATGGGCTCATTGTCACTTTGGGTTCAATTCCGAAAGAAGACCGTAATAACCTGCACGTCAGCCACAGAGCAGCACCGCAATATGTATAGTATAGGCAATTGGAGCTAAGTTTTTTGCCCAAGGAAAAATATGAAGCACTGAAGCGGGACTCGAACCCGGGTTATTCGGGTCTCAGTGCAATGCCTTAACCACTCAGCCACCTCGATATGAAAATGATTGGGATCAGGATACAAGTACAAAGGCCTATTTTTGGGGTGCCTTTCTTTTATCAAAATCAATCATTTGTTTATCTACCTGCAGATTTACATCTTATTCCCTCGAGTTAGAGCAGTCAGGCCAATTTGTCATTTTGAGCTAGCATGTTTTCCTGGGTAAATTGTGCTATCTTCTGACAAGATTTTCTTTGTGTATATCCAGGTACTCAGTCAAATCAAAGTTAAATGAGAAAAAAAATTAGGTTTCCAATTAAAAAATAATCATTGTTGGAAGCAATACCTGATAAACCATTCAGTCTGAAACAAAATCTTGTCTGTGCCATGAGTCCATTTGTGCATGTTTGTGTCTATTATCAACACACTAATCCACTCAATTCAAATCCCAAACTTTCAGTTCAATCTTACAACATGAAATCGAAATAAGATACATTTCCAAAAGTTAATATCTTTTTTTTATTCAGATAAAAAAAACATGTGCGACTGCAATTCTACAGACAATAGAATTATGTTTCAACAACAAAAACAAAAACTATTTTGTTAGTCAAAACACAAATCCATAAAACACAAGGCATTTATGAAAATTCTCTTCTATTAAAAACCTAAGAACATAATAATTCTGAGCAACCCTTTCATTTAATTGAGAAAAAAAAGTAAATTCAAAAGCACACACACACACAAAATTCTCATCATTTGTACTTGTATTAACAAATAATCTCATGATACATTCTCAGATTGCTTATCATAAATTCTATTAAAAAAGGAAACCTATCTTTTTTTTTTAAACAATCACTTCTTACAATCACATTTAAACCTAAATCATTTATGAATATCATCATGGAAAATAAAACAAGTCATAAAGCAACAACATAAATTTGTCGACAAATTTGAAGCCTATTAGAAAATGAATGGGACGATAGACTTCCTGGATCTGGGGTAATCTTTGAATTCCTTGAGATAATTGCGATGCTTGCCCTTGGCCCACACTGCCATTTGGTAGAAGCCAGCCAGACAGAACAGACCAGCTGAGGAATTTACAGACAAAATATATATTATATCAAACTTACAGCAATTACATTCTCACAACAGATACTTTGGATATAGAAATAAATAAATGAGAGAAATTGAAATATCACATTCTAATCATGTACATGCCTACTTACAATAACAAAAACAGTCCAGGATACTGTAATGTTTGACAAAGTGTAATCTAAAAATAACATTAATCCCAACAAATTGATCAGGTCCTAATATTTTCTAATAAAATTCAAAAGACATACCTAATCCAAAACCATTCTTCTTCCTTTACCTTTTGATATTAATCACTACACCGTTTATATTTGTTATATTTTTATTGTTGCATCTTCTAATTCAAAACAGGAATCTAGTATTAAGTGTATCATAAATAAAGCGAGTTGATTCTTAGCTATATCGTTCAGGCAAATGAATTATTATCCTCTGACAAAGTTGGCAACGTCAGCATAATTTTTGTAGCAGAACATTAGTGATCGCTCAAATTGTTTTACTCTTTACCTTCCCATTCTCTTATGTTTCATTTGATGTGTTTACTTTCAAAAGTCTTGTCTTTAAAAATGAAGGATAAAGTCATGTGTGCGAAGTACAGTGAAGACAATTTTGCTAGGATCAGTGAGTTAAATATTCGGCTACCATCGGCCATAATTACATGTCATCATTTACTCATTCATCACTTATGCTAGAGAGGTTATTGAATTGTCTTTTTTCTTCAAATTTTTCAAATATATTCAAATGACTAACCTGGTACACACTGTGTCATGACAGAAAAGCCTACCCAAGCCATCACCTCATAGGTGTAGTTGGGGCAGGAAACCAATCCAAACAGCCAGGTGAAGGGATTTCCACCGGAATAGGGAATGCAACGGACTTTAGAACCTGTAAATATTGGACATATGTTTTCATTAGTAGATATCGAGAGGCAGAGCAGTATCCTAATGGCCACAGTGGGTTAATTTCACTCCATTGAAGGTGGTTCAAATCCACTCTACGCAAGAAACTTCAATCCAACTGTCTCACTCGAACTACCAAGAAGAGATTTTGCCAGTTTTCAGCTTCATAGCACAGAAACTGGGTTTAAGCATGTTTGGCCGTACAGCCATTCATGCACTGATTTTGTCTTTCAAAATAAAGACAAAGATGAAAATATGAATAAACAATAAGAATCTATATCAAACTATAAAAGATTCAAGATACTTATTTTAGTATTAAGGTTAAGATAAAGGAATTATGACTATTTGGGGCATTTATAATTCATAGAAAGCACTTAACAATGATAATATGGTAACTAGACAATTTCAATAGATTGCAAACAAGAAAAACAGTGCGGTTTATCTTTATGAAAGCTAGTATTCAAAGGAAGAAGAAACTCATCATAAAATGGCAACTTCAGACCTGTAAATGACCCATCACAAAATTGTCTGAAAATTGTCCACACTTCGGGTAACAGATTCTTATACTATTGACTTCCAATCAATACTGCCCCCCAAAAAATTCAATCAGTTCCTTAAATTGAGATTGTCTGAAATGAGACAATTGTCTGAAGATTTACAGGTCTGCAACTTGTTCCTGACAATTTTGTGTCATCAAGATACCAAAATTCAATTGTGTCTTAGTCAACTATAAAAATAAAAAAACCTTACCTGCTGGTCTTAGATTTCTCAGAGCCAAATGAATGGAGAAGTTTCCGAGCTCAGCAAACTATTGATAAAAAATAAAAATAAGATAATCATAATTATCAAAATCGGAGTGCATTAATCACTTTAAAGATCCTCCGGCAGGTCAGAATCACAACATGCCACTTGTCACCTCTGCCCTGGCAAAATGTTAAAATTTCAAATCAACGCAAATGGGTATAGCAGGATGATCACCTGCTTGTCTACAGTTCTTGATCGAAAGAAATTCCAGCACAAGAGGTGGACTCTACACTGTGATACAGTATAACAAGGGGAGAAAAGATTATCATTATCAAGCTGTTAAAATTCCTTTGCTTTACTTACAACAAATGCAGCAAGACCACCATACACCTGGATACCACCATAGGCTGAAAATAAAAGAAAGGAAGAATAGATGACGATCTCAAAATGTAAGGTAATACAGGAATGACATTTTAAAGAAAGAAAGGAAAATTTGGGTCTACTAACTAAGCATTCAAGTCCATAATGGATATCTCCCAACAAGATGGTACCAATGCTACATGTTCCAGCTATCTGTAATTAAAGATATGCATTAAAACAAGATGAAATGATGTGTTTCACATAGGCGTGAATTTGAGATAAGCGTGTTTGAGATAAACATGGACTCCACTACTTTACATCAAAATCTCTTTCATAATTTATGAAAAAATCCAGACACCCATGATAAAGAATCAAGTTTTCTTGGCATCTGCTATTCTGTGGAAATGAAGATCAACCGATTTTACCAGAGACCAATTCGTCCACTAAGAATTATGAACTCAAGGACAAACAGTGTCTGTGAAAATTGACATCAACAAAATTTAGATACAACAGTGTTTGGAAGAAGAAATCTGACAGTTCGATGTGAAAAATCTGAAGTGAACCCCATCTGAGATGCCTACCAACCACCCCGACATTGCCTAAACAAGAATGCTTACATACCCGGAGGTGTGTACAAGGGATGATTCACAAAGTAGGCCACAAATGCTGCAAATCCCCAGTAGTAGACAGAGTTCTATATCATTATGGAGAAAAGGTATCATATTAGTATTAGATAAACTAAACTGTTAACAAAACGTTATTGCTTGAAAATAGAAATCAACTATATTTATATAATTCAAGAATCTTAAAATTTTAGTGATGAGGAAATAAAACAAAAACAAATGAATATGTAAAACAAATGAATAGAATTACAGGACATTAATAAAATTACAAATTCACTTCAGCAGAGCAGAAATAAGAAAATGACAACAAATGACAATTCAAGACAGCCTGCAGTGTAGAATATCACAAAAAGAAGTTTAAAATTTTAAGTCAATATTGATGTTCAACACTTCAATAGGATTTACAGCATTCACTATACATGAATGTCTAAATTTGATTCACAATTTTCAATAATTTTATCTAAAAAATGATACGATCTAAAAGTATAAGACTGGAAATCCAAAAGTCAAAATGTTATCAAGATTTCAACCTTCCTGACACCAAATGATATAAAAGGTAAATGAGAAGAATAGAAAAGTTTTTTTAACCTTAACAATATTGGCGATGGGCATCGTGGCATGAGAAAACCGGTGGATGAATACAGTCTCAAAAAGTCTTTTGGCATAATGAAAGCACCAACATCCTGCAGCAATACTAGAAAAGAGGAATAAAATCATGAGTTCATAATCTTTTTTTCCAGATGCAGAATCAACAAATAAAATAAAATGAAATAACATAAAACTGGATAATTGGAATACCCCTTTTGTCAAAGAAGCCACTTGGTTGCTACACCAAACTCATTTCTATTTTAATAGATTATCATAGCAAGCTTTATTCAAAATTGTATCCTCAAAGTATGCAGTAGAATGAAATACAAAATACTTACTCGACGACACAAACCCTTGGCGAGGTAGCTGCGGCAGCTCCATAAATAATAGCAGGCCGAGTGTAGAAGAGAAGATAAATGACCAGAGGCCCTGCATACTCTGTCAAAAAAACCTGGAAAGAGGAATCATAGATATCACAAAACATGTTAGCTGAACATGAATTTAGTTCTTTTTGTTTATCAAAGTAAATTATATAATTCAAAATACAAATTATATTACCTTACTCACTTCTTCCAGGTCTCCACCCATTTTGTTTTTACAAAAGATCATAAATAATGTTACATGTTGTTATATTTTCACCAAAATCAACATAATATGAGTATGAGTCAATACATTTACTCTTCAGCATAAGCAATTAACCCTGAAATGAACGTTTTCAGTTCTTAATTCTGAATTAATAAAAACTTCTTTTTAAATACATCATAATTATTATTATTCTCGTTTTTAAAATAAAAGATCAAAATGTTTGTGCTATTACAGTTGTCCATCCCACTTGAGGGCCAAGGTCCTTAAAATAGAGCTTTCCTGAAGTCTTCACTCCAATTGATTCCAGCGTTTGATCATCTTTCAGCATTTTCCCACCTGCAATAACAAATGTGAAAGATAGAAGCATTATTTCCCTTTAAAATAGAAAAACAAATTGAATGTTTGATGGCTTGAAGATTATCTAAAAGTTTAAAAGTTTTAAGGCGAATACCCATTTATTCGAGAGACTTTAGGATTAAAACACAGTTGGCATCTACAATAGTAGCTGTACACACGACCAGAGTCAAGGCATTAAAAACTTCCCAGTGGTAAGTGTGTTAAAGACAGCAAACTGACAATCAACCAATGGTACACAACAAGACACATCTTTAACATTGAGGACTTTCTGGTACTAGTTATCCTCGTCAAATTATATAATTTAAACTAGTCAGACATCTGATGATATATAATAATAATAATAATAATAATAAGTTTATTTATATTCACTTCCCTATCCCACTCTCATTCTCACACCAAGACCAACAAATTAAGAATTAATTAGACATTGACAATCATTAAAATCATTAAAAATGTAAACAAAATATGAAATCTAAATAAAACACTTAGTCATAATAATACTATTGTTTGTACGTTAAAAATAGATTTAGAGATGTACAGTAAAAAGATGAGTCTTGAGGTGTTTTTTAAAAACAGCAACGCTATTAGCAAATCTGATATATAAATTATATATGAGAAAAAAGAAAAAACTAAAGATAGAAGAATATAAAAATACTCACGTGGATCCAGCTTAAAAGCTTGTCTATCAGCATAATATTTCTTATCTGCAAAAGTAATGTGTAAAACTTTCAAATAACCATATATAGTGAATTTAAATGATTCCCTTAAAATATCCCACCTGTATTTAGAGGTTTTATGACATAAATATTGACAAATTCCTATTTTTTAAAGAATAAATAAAAATGAAATCAACACTGTAAAATGGTTTTAAACAACTTGTCTTTAAATCTTATTCTTAGGTTACAATTAGGTCACAAGAATGCCGCTTTCTCTTAATCATAATCCCACACTCCTTTACTCATTTAAATGAGGGTTTCATGAAGTATAATGATATTCAATGCTAGTCTGTTTAATTCAGCAACAAAGTTTCAAAATTTGAAGTTTTACACCCTTGCTAAGAGAGGGAGGTTATATCAAAGGCAGAACCTGAACCCACCAATAATTACGAAGAAAAAAAAGGTTATCAAAATTTGTCACATGCATATCACATATAAACCAGTACCCATCCAAAACACAGTAATTCTAAAATTAAATCTGGTTGGGTTTTTTCAAACTATAGTCTTTATATTATCTGCAAGACATACTCTGTGTTTGAAATTTTGCCTTGACATCATGAATAGTGTTATTTCCAGCAAGCTGAAAATAAAGAAATACAAAAATTTTGCAAGGTTACATTGCATCATAATAGTAATTTCTAACTAATATACGGTAGTGAATCATGGTCCCTAGACAATAGAGATAAAAGCAGATTGCAAGCATCAGAAATGAAATTTC
>JAULCB010057719.1:0-10664 GCA_032358575.1 Dendronotus rufus | reverse complement strand
ATTTTAATTGTAGTAAATGCGCTTCTTCCGTTCGTAGAACGGGTTATCTACTCGTAATAATAATAATGATAATAATGATGATGATGATGATATGATGATGATGATAATAATAATGATAATAATAATAATAGTAATATCAACAAAGATAACTGCTGCAAGAAGAAGAAAAAGAATGTCATTATTATCATTTTCATGCACACAAGAATTTTGAAAGACAAATCAATTCATATGATAATGATATCATTTACTTTGCAACCAGCCCAATATGATGGAGCTTCCGCTGGGGGACTTCAAATGCCTGGTGCCCACCATCAACAAGGAGGACCCCAATGCTTGTGTGATGCAGTTTTACCAGCAAAACCTGGGCACCTTTTTCAATACCTGTATGAACGACATACTGGCTGTAAGTGTCAGGCATTATGGCTTTGTAACTTATTGAGCTAAGTGTTGAGTGCTCTTTTGCAGCAATGTTTTGTTTTTGTTGCTGTTTTTGTTATTAATCAGGTGGCATTTAGGGTACTCCCTTTCATTCTAATGTCGTGAAGTGGTATCTGAATCTGTAGGTATTTCTAATCTGTTCTGTTTACAACAATATGAATCAATTATTTTGGAGACTGGTATTGAAGATATTGATGAGTCGGTTATAAGATTTATATTTATTCATAAATATTATATCAAATGGAGAGAAAAATTCCTTTAAAAACAAATCATAAAATAATTGAAAATTTAAACAAAGGAAAGCAAACTGATGGAATAATATTGAGTAGATTTAAGTGTAAGATATGTTGTTACTGTAGAAGTATGTAGATAAAAGATAATAAGATAAGATATCTTGAGAATTTCTTTTGAAAATTTAGATTTTCTTCTTACCCTCTTAGTCAGCCATGTCGGAGCCTTTGTTCAACAACCTACGAACCGAACACCAGTTGGGCTACAGCGTGTTTTGTCAGTCTACAATCACACATGGCGTGTTGGGCTTTACAGTGGTGGTGGAGAGTCAGGCCAAGAGTTTCAAGTAAGAACTACTAACATTCCTACAGTATGACGTGGCTTCTAGCATTACTACAGAATGGCATGGCTGTTACTCTGTGTTTTTTACGATTACATATATACATAATCTTACTACATTAAACAGGAGGAAATTGCTAATTTCTAGTTTGATCATTTGTTTTCAGTTCCTGATGAAAATGTGGGAGAAAAACTGTAAGATGTCAATCTGTTTTTTATCGTTACAGAATGAAGAGCATAGACGAATTCATGACGATTTTTCTCAAAGGCTTTGAGCATACCTTGATAGAAATGTCTGATGCCAAGTTTCAAGATTTGGTATGTGACTAACATTTAAGAAACCAATTCAGTGTGGAAGGTTGTTTGTGTGTTAATTCTTTTTTTAGAATAGATATTAATATTGATGATTAAAATGGCCAGTGCACTCCATTCATTTGTAGAAGAGCACCCAGCCACAAGCATAGACAAAGACAGAATGCTAAGATTAGTATGATCAATGACATTACTTACCAGACAGCTGTACTACCATATATTATTTCAGAATCATTTGGCCTGGGATGGGATAAATGAAATACAGCTTGTATTTGTAAGCCTTATTTATTATATACAGAGATATTTGAACAATGAATTATTCATCTTTATATCTTCCTTATCTAAACTGAAAATTTATACGAAAGCAATGTCTGTTTTGATCTTTGTCTCTTAGCTGGCTAATCAAAAGATCGAACACTCAGCTGAGGACGCTGATTTAGTGGACGAGTCTGCACGACTTTGGGGAGAAATCTTCAAGCAGACGTACATATTTGATCGATCAGTTAAAGAGGTGAGGAAAAATAGAAAAAATTAGTCACTCAACCCTCTCCCAAATTTTGACACCACATATCTATCTTTACTATTTATGTATAGACTTGATGTATGTACGAGAGCAAAATTTCCATGAAATAGAATTTAGATTTGTTTATTAATATGTTCAAGATTCGTCTTTACTATCAAAAGTTCAAAATCAGAATTTTGTATTAATTCAATCTTTGGCAACTTGTTGTTGTTGTTGTTGTTGTTGTTGTTGTTGTTGTTGTTGTTGTTGTTGTTGTTTGTTGTTGTTATTCTTCTTCTTCTTCTTTTTCTTCTTCTTCTTCTTCTTCTGCGCTCCCTGTCATGTTAATCCAGCCTGTTCAAGGAAGTAGCCAGTTTGTTGCACAGGCAATAAAACAGACCCTGAAGCTTGTCTGAGAGGGAGGTCTCGATGAGCCAAACCTCCCTGCGGATTGTTTCCAGTTTTGGACAGTCCTGTTGCATATGTTCTGTCATCTGGTAAAGGTGAGGATAGGGACATGTCAGGTTCGGAATTTTTCTGGGCAAGTAATACATTGCATCCTTGGTAAATATGTTAGTTAGGTGGCCCTGTTTCCATAGGGTAATTCTTTAGCCTGCATTCTTTCTCACATCAGATAAAAGTCATTGAAAAAATCACTCTAAAGGATCTCATTGAGTGGTACAAAACCACCATCCTGGGCAATGAAAAAAGGAAGCTTTGTATCATGGTGAGATATGTATGTATATGTATGTATATAATATATATTTTGACTTCAGTCAACTACAGTGAAAGACGTAACATTCAGCACATTACATGTATCATCTTATATTTTTATTTGTCATGATGGGTTATGTTGTATTACATTTCATTACAATTACATCATACTAAAATACTATCTATCTCTCAGTAAAATAAAATGGAATAGTTGGTCTATTCTGCCCCCCAAAGGCAGAACGACGTATCTGCAAGAACCAAGATTTCCACTTATATCTATGAATTACACTTTAAGAACCTATTTCTATCTCTTGACAAAGGCAGGACGACGTATCTACACTAGAAATGCTATTTCTCTACTAGTCAGAACGACGTAACTGAACAATCAGGTCTCTAACAACGATGGCAGTGCGACGTATCTGAATTTCTAATGGCAGACCGACGTAACTGAACAGATATGTCGTTCTGCCTTTGGGGTCATCTAATGACCTTTGCAATTATCCGCGCAACCAAACTGATACGTCTTTTTGCGTTGAGGTCATCAGTTAACCTTTTGCACTTGCATCACATCCGGTACCTTTGTTTACGCTTCTGACTGATGTTATTAAGTGGGTGTTGTGTCAAAAAAGTTTGTTGTCGGTTTTTTGGTACTTACGTCGGTCTGCCACACAGACTGTGATGTGCTGAAAAGGTGTACTGGTGAATGGCAGAACGACGTATCTGCTTTCCTGCCAAAATGAAAAGGTGTACAGTTACCAAACCTATACTAAAAAACAGACAACATCTTAAACTAACACTATGCACAACAATGATTTATAGCAGTTATAACTTTAGGCACGCGAGGTTGAAAAAGTTATTTGCATTTTTCTCAAAACCATAAAAAGTGTAGATACATCACTCTGCTTTTGGGGGGCAGTATTGGTCAGTGCACTCGTTTGAAACTTGAGAGCTACTGGGTCAACACCCAGCTATGAAATGTTTGCCAAAGCGAAATATTGTGTAATCCTAAATGAATGTGTTAATATTAAAATGGTTGTATACACTTAACTTAAAACTTTAAAATTCAAAAGGAAATAAAACCGGATGGCCTTTTTACCTACCTTTGTCACATTTGATTTTTTTTCTCCTATTGCTCAGCAAACATGTCATCCTATATGTTATCCTATATGTTATCCTCTCAACAATGAACACAAATCCAATAATGCCCTGATATCTGGGATAATTTCCCTATCTCTTCATACCATGTTATTTTTAAAATGTTAATATTATTTCTACACGTATCCTTCCCATGGACTTTTGTACACAGGTGGAGGGATGTGCTAAACCTCCCTGCAATCAGGGTCCAATGCCTACCATCAACACTATTATCAAAAGTCTAAGAACGTGTGTCCCCAATGTGTCCAAACACTGGCCGAATAAAACCCAAGAAGGGACGGGGGATGAGACACCTAAGAAAAAGGAAAATAACCATTCAGTCGCTCCCTTGAAAAGTGAAGGTCCAGAGTTTATCACTGACATCGGAGAATTCAAAAACAAGCTAACTCCTTTGCCTTACCATGTCATAGATTGTTAAGAGAGAAAAAAAATGTATAGATGCATGATAAATGTATTTATTGTCTCAAATTGAATTTGAATTTATGCATGAACGCTGTGTATTTATCACCAGTTATACTTAATCTTTACATCTACAATGAATCCTTTTAGATAAAATTTACAGATACTGTTAGATGTTTTTTTAATGATGACATAATTTGAATAAAAAAAGAATGTTCAACAATATTTGATGGATTACGGTATTAGTTTATCAATTTCCCTTTTTCCTTTTTTGTTTTAGCGTGTTCACTTGTGTGAAATCATCTATCTTCATACCAGAGAAAGATAGAAGATATAAAAAACAGTTCGGTTAGGTTATATTTGCTAAACTGTAATTGTTCTAATGGTGGAGTCTGTGTGTCTGCCCAGTGATCATAGGTTAGAATCTGGCTGGGTCTGATTTTGAATTATTTGGAAAGATTCACGATTTTCCACACTTCATCCTTGTGTGTAACACTTCCTAATAGCTCTGGACAATCTTTATTGCTAGCTTTCCCTGGAAGGGCGTATTTCTGGAATTCTTTTCGTCTCGAGGATGGGTTTTCTGGTTGTTTTTCTAAGCTCTTTATTCCCCATAATGGAGTGACAAATTATAGATGAAGTTTGTAATTTTTGACATTATTTTTTGTTTATGCGAGTGTGTTTCTCTATTACAGTGGAAACCTGATATAACAGGGATGATGAGACCAAAGCAAAATCCCTGTTATATCCGATCCCTGTTATATCAGAATGCAACCAAAATAAGCAGAGAAGCTGAGAAAATATTGTGCAGGTACAAACTGAATGATGGGCGGTCAGTGATAAATCCGCTACGCTATGCCACGCGTCCAGTTGTCAGTTGTACGGAACCCGTACTATGATAGAGAGAGGTGATTCGGTAGTGAGAGAAAGAGAGGGGGCGAGGGGAGGTGTTTGTACTGTGTGCGTGTCGACGCCGGAATCCCTGCTATAGCCGATTGGCCCCTGTTAACTCCCTGTTATAGCCGATAAGTTTTAATAAAGACAAAGAGGAAGAAAAAACGGGGATTGAAAAAAGCCCTGTTATTACCGGTCCTGTTATAAGTGGTTTCCACTGTAGTAATTAGTGGTTTTGTTGTC
Source organism: Dendronotus rufus (assembly GCA_032358575.1). NCBI lineage: Eukaryota > Metazoa > Mollusca > Gastropoda > Nudibranchia > Dendronotidae > Dendronotus > Dendronotus rufus. Next base: position 5,437 of record JAULCB010057719.1, on the reverse strand, counting down.
GGTGTTTTGAAAAGTAAAAGAGATTTTCTACTCTCAATCTTTTCTGCAAACCAATATGGGCTTGGCTTATAGCTAATCTATATTGAAGTTTTGCTCTTGTGACTGAATAGTTAGAGAGCAAGAATAATTTGGTAAATTTTCCTTGCAACTTTGACTACCAACGGAATTATAGATTATAACAATAACAAGGTTCTTCACAAACAAAAATGTGTCGACACAATGGTACTGTACGATAATGATAATAACAATAACAAAAAGAAGAAGGAAATCTAAATAATGATGATGATAGTAAGGAGAATGAAAATGATGATAAAAATTTAATAAGAAATATGATTATTATATAATTGTAGCAATAGTGTAAGAATGGTGATAATTAGGAATAAAGAGTAATGATATGATAATTATTACTATCATGATAAAGATGATGAGGATAATAATAATGATGACAATTCAACTTGTCGAATGACTAGATATCGGGTAAGGAAAGAATGTCTGGACCAAGTACAAAACGCATGCAGGCTAGCTGTCGTAGCTGCTGAGGGGGAATTCCGGAATGAATTGGCCCCATTGGGCGATAAATTATGTAACTTTGTAACAATGCATTGTTGCTATATTAACTATGATAATAATTTGATCTTTATTGTCCATTAATTGCAAATTTGTTTGTTTTGTGTACATTGCTCATCAGTGGCTGAGCAGTTAGTCACTTTGACCAAAACAGTGTGTCAAGCAACAGCGGGCCTGGTCAGAAACTGGATCCATGATTGTCTGGGCGCTGTTCTGTGTCGGCAAGACCGAACCGAAAGCTAGCCTGCGTGTGTCCTTGGGTAAGGCACTAAATCCGCATTTAACCTACTCGACTCAGGTGTGAATGAGTACCTGGCTACGGGCAGTGATGGATATTGTCCGAATGCTAGTGTCGAAGCGCTTTCAATAGCTGCTCCCACTGTATGCTCCCCAGGGAGTTGAGAAGGAATTATTGGTTTGCTATGGTCTGCCAGGGGATAAATTAAACAGTGTAAAGCGCATAGGGAACATAATGAAGATCGTGGATAAGACCTATAAATTATAAATGCTATCATTGATTCATTTTATTTATTTATTAATAATCAGGTACCAAAGAAGAAGATACCCATCCCAACTCTAAATTGGGAATGTAAATTTAAACAATTTTCACTGGAGTACACAAAAGTGTTATATTATAATGAGTAAAAACCCAAAATCGACGATCTTCTGCGAGTTTTAAATACTTGTATACGTCATTGACGAATTATGAAAGAAGATTAGACCGAGGAAGATATTGGTTGGTTACCCGATATTATTGTGTTGATATAATCGAAAATATGCCTTAAAGAAATAATATCTGTTATGGTCTCGTATCCATTTTCGTAATGATTCACAAAAATAGAATCTTATTACATTTTTATTTAATACAGACTGAAAGGTGGAAGTTTCAATCTTTGAAAAAAGCAAGTGTTTGTGTGTGTGTGTGTAAATCAGTCGATAGAATATCGATATTTTAAACGGATTATTACGAGCTCGATTTCAATACGACTTTCATTTCATAAGGTACAAAGTACAAGCAAAGCGAAAGACGAAGCATTTCATAACAATCTCGAAAGTGAGTTAGAACGACAGAGGCATTTGCAAGACTTCTTATCTTTTCAAATTAAGTCATTATAACTTTCGACATGGCAAGCCGTGTAAATTCTTTGCTGAGGATCAGAAATGGTGTTTCATCAGCATGTCAACGATTTCGTGGAACAGTTGCTACCCGTATCCTTTTAACTCAGGCAAATCAAAATGATCATGTTTCTAAATGAAAATGACTTGCGAGTTGTAACCTCCAACTCCACCCAGCCTTTAATTGTTTACCACTGCTTTATAGCTTTATAGTTTTTATTTCATGAATAGGGGATGCTTTAAATATGATTTATATACATCTATGATAGACTAGTGTTAGCAGAAAATAATCTGAAAATGTTAGAATTGTGATTTGACAGAGATCTTGGCCTTTTGAAGGTAGCCTTCTGATTGGTGAATCTGGCATGACCCTCAAGGTCTTTCACTATTACCCCAAATTACTATTACTATTACCTACCTATATTATTATATTTTTTCCTTAAAATTATAACAGCTTCTGCAACAGAAAAGAACACAGGAAATAAAACAACAGGTATTCTTCTTATTATTCTTAGATGGAACTGAAGTGGAGGTCAGATCACATCCAACAGTGCTGCCAATCAGAAACTGCTAGAGAGTATATGCCTATATAATATGTTTAGTCTATGCTATGTCTAGAATCATAAGTTTGAAGAACATCAATCAGTTCCAATTCCAAAGAATTTCTCTATGACATTAAAAAAACTGATTTGACCTAAATTCATACTTACGTGGTTTGTGGCTGTCACTGTCCATAGTAGTATCCCTATAGTATCCATATATAAGTTATTTGTTTATTTCTTGTATAATTTATTTGTTTATTTCTTGTATAAGTTACTAATACACATTGATTTGAAAAGAAAACACATTACAAACAAGTCAAAGTCTTTTTCTCTTTGTTGGAAATAATACTTAACTGAAATACATTTTCAACTTTATTCTGATTTAGCTACATTTGACTGGCAAGATGCTTTCAATCTGGAAAGCTGCCTGACAGAAGAAGAAAAGATAGTGAGAGACCAGTTTCGAGGCTACTGTCAAGAAAAGTTGATGCCAAGAATTGTTTTAGCCAACAGACTAGAAAGTAAGCCCTTGAATAATTGTACTCTGTTATTTCAAATAAGAACTTTCTTTCTCGTTTACCTTTTATATCTTTCAGTGTCTGGTTACAATTACAAATAAGACCTTACTCTAGAAAACATGACCATAGTAAATTTTAAGCAAAGTCGAAATTAAAATCTTACTCCCTGCATATTCATTTATATGGCAATGCTGCAGGGAAGGAAGAAAAAAACCTAAAAGTCAAGACTTGTGTTTGAATGCATGAATGAAGCCTCAAATCATCTTTCCTACCACAGAGTCGCTGTGTTCTAAATTGTGGCCACAATGATAAGCTTATCATTTGTAAATTGAAGAAAAGAATGTGATCAATGAGTTGAGGAATTTGGAAAGGATTTTGTAATACATTGAAATTTGATAACTTCTGTTTATTCTGTTGTGTGTTGTTATGCCTTGAGGCCAATCTTTCCCTTTGTTTTGTTCCATGTTTAGACAGATTTGGTTATTTTCTGTGTTCCGTGTTATTCTGACCCAGTGAAATTGTATTGACAGTCGTGAAACAAGAATAAATAATACCTATTAAATAAACTCTTCAAGTATGATATGTGGCAGATATTTTATTCTTTCTTTTAAAAACTTTTTCAGAGTTTGACCAAGGCATATTGAAAGAGATGGGAGAGATGGGTGTTTTAGGGCCAACCATTGAAGGCTATGGGTGTGCTGGTCTTTCTTCCGTAGGATATGGTCTGATCACTAGAGAACTCGAAAGGTAAATTTATTTCCTCTGTCTTGTGCTTATACATGCACACTTTCATTCTTTTGATTTTACTCACTGTCATAGTCTTTGTCTGTTTAGATTATATGTTTTGATCAAAGTTAAGTAGGTAGTGGAACATCTCATACTTCTTGTACAATTTCTATGCAATCTGTAAAGTAAGTTTTATTCGCTACGTTTTGTAAAGATGTATTTTAACAACACAGATTTTTGTGATGGGAACTTTTTAAATTCTGGAGAAAAAAAGATACAAATTGTGGTTTCCTCTCTCAAACCGAATTATGATTATAAATGAAAAGTCTTTCAGCAAGGGTTCATGGTGGCTGATTAGAGAGCTTCCTGGGGAGTTGTACTCCTTTGTTTTTTTGTCTTTAAACTCACTGCCATCTTCCATTTTCTGAAAGTGCTCTCTACACAAACAGAAGCTCATGAAATTTCATTTTGATTTAACATAATAGAGTGGACAGTGCATACCGATCTGCAATGAGTGTACAGTCCAGTCTGGTCATGTGGCCAATCTATGCATACGGCACAGAGGAACAGAAGGAAAAATATATTCCTCGATTAGGTAATTACCAAAACTCTTTTTGCTTGCTCTTTTTTTTCTAACAGGCCTGTAAACATTCAGCCAATTGTCTGATTTCAGACTTTTTTACTATCCAAGTGTACTGAAAATCATTAGGGTTTTTTTTTCCACATTGCTATTTTCATTGGGAAATGAAGTTTCAGACTATTGTTTTATTTTTGCCATTCACACCCCTGTTCTAATCCTATTCCAATAGCTAGCTTGAAGAAATTGTTGCTTAAATCTGATTAAGAAGTTTTGATTTGGCGTTGTCTTTGGCATTTGTATTTTGAATTTCTTCCTGCCTAAAGTTAGATCTCCAAAATTAGGTAATCTTACTGTGTGAAATCAATTGCTACTTGCTGAAACAAAAAATCCTATTGTATTGATACTTAAACCCAATCCATTGACCCTTACAGCAAAAGGTGAGCTGATTGGCTGTTTTGGCCTGACAGAACCCAACCACGGAAGTGATCCAAATGGTATGGAGACAAAGGCTAAATACAACAGTGAAAAGAAGGCTTTTATTTTGAACGGATCAAAATCCTGGTAAGAAAAAAATTGATTGTTTTTTTAATATTGACACTTATTTTTCTTTTAAGTTGAAGAAAAATTTGTTTGAAATAAAACTGGTGGAGGAAAAGGGAAGGCAGAAAATATGTCTAGAGTAAGATTTCTATCAGATGTCTTTGATTTTTGTTTGTTTCATCTTGCTATTTTAATCAATTTTCAGGATCACCAATTCTCCTATTGCCGATGTTTTCATTGTGTGGGCAAGGTCCCAAGCCCATGACAATAAGATCAAAGGCTTTATCCTGGAGAAAGGTATGAAAGGTCTGAGCAGCCCCAAGATTGAAGGCAAGTTCTCTCTCCGTGCCAGTGACACCGGTCAGATTGTCATGGAAGATGTGCTCGTCCCAGAAGAAAACCTTATGCCAAATGTGTCTGGTTTGGGTGTAAGTTTAAGTCTTTGCTATGGATTACTCAGTGTTTATCAATGAAGAACCAGAACTGGATTGTTTAGTTATCATTTGTTGGTATGCCTTTTTATAAAACCATGTTTTAATGGGATTATAATCAGTGATATTGTTTTATTTGTATCATTGAACCCGTTGTAATGAGCTAGCTGCAGGAGCCGTCCCCTGTGACGGGGTTTGGGGATTGGTTGAGGTGGGGTGTAAACGTCTTAATTTCAATAATAAATAGTGCAAAAACGTTAGAAAGATATTATAAGGGTGAGGCCATGTATAGAGCGATACTAGCGGTACTAGCGGTAGCGAGAAGAAATATTAGTACTAGACAGTGGAGGGTGGCCATGCTAAAAGCAGTTCAAGGACGATACCGCTAGCAGCCCGCTAGATAAGAGCGAGAAGATT
>JAULCB010057718.1:0-17995 GCA_032358575.1 Dendronotus rufus | reverse complement strand
TAGCCTAGCGCTGATTTAGTACCCGGCTGCCGGGCGAATAGCCTAGCGCTGATTTAGTACCCGGCTGCCGGGCGAATAGCCTCGGCCATAAAAGATGCACTTGGAACATACACTGTACGGACAGTAGCCTACTGCCTTTGACACAATACAAGATAGTCAAGGGAATGTAATAGAATCGGTTATTATTGGAAACTGAAACGAGAAAATATTGTCGGTCTGCCTTACTTTATATTATGACACAAAATCAAAACACGACAATACCTTGGAGGTAGTATCACAGTATTGTCCAAGGTGATGTGCAGCTGTTCGGAAGACAGATGATGTTATTTCCAATTCCGGAACAGTCAGTTCCTCATAGCTTGGAAGATAATCCTCATTTGTATAAGGCATCTTGATTCTAATCTACTTGGAAAGTAGATTAGTAAACTTGACCTTGTCGTAAATCGGTAGAAATTATGTTGTTTTGTCTGAGAAAGGAAAGAGTGTTCTCCCCTTCTAATATAGAAATCTTAAAATTTAGAATCCGATTTTCTGTTTGATACAACACAATACAAATTCTAAACAATATTTCAAAGCAAAATTTCATTTTCAATAGTGTATAACTGCTAAAATATATCAATTTTTTGTATTTTTGTATATTCTAAAGACTATTTTTAGGGAATCAAAAAAGTTAAACAAATTTTGAGCTGTAAAGATAATCGAGAGTATACTTTTTATTATGACGTGTAGTCTCTGTAGTGTCAGCCCCCGGAAGTTTGTTCTAGTTGACACGGTGGAGGAAAATTGATAACATTACATTTAGCATAGAGGCACCGGCCGACAAAAGTAAATTCTGATTAGTATCGAGCAGTTTCTTGGCTCAAGTCAAAATGTTGACTAAATTTGAAACAAAGGCAGCACGTGTTAAAGGTAAGATATTGGTGCTGATGCATAAACCATTGGGGGTGTGAAATAGTATCTAAATGAAGACTTCACTTGGATGTTGACCATTTGATTCATTGATGATGCTAATGTTATTTTTTCAGTCTTGTTTATCAAAATATCAAAGGCTGAGTAGACTACTGGTGTACAATTTATTAAATTATATGAGATTAAGTGTTTGCTTCGTAACTACTGGTTTATTGCGAACATTAGATAGGTAGGTACACTTTTTGTATTTTTGATTTGATGCTGCTCACTCATAGAGAATGAGAATGTAGAGATTCTAGGTTACTGGTTGGGCCTATTTTGTCAATCATTTTAAAATTGTTGATTTTATTCATTATACTGTGCCATTTTTGATAATAAGTATGCCAAAATCTCTTCCATTTGTTCATCTCCAGGCCTTTGCTTTCACCCAAAAAGACCATGGGTGCTGGCTTCATTGCACAATGGAACCATCCAGCTGTGGGACTATCGCATGTGTACTTTGATTGACAAGTTTGATGAGCATGATGGTAGGTTTTGCCTTTTCCAATTTCGTATTTCCCCAAATAAATATTTGCCATCCCAAAATATATCAGGGTAAATCGAAAAAGATAGAAAAAGAAAGGTCCTTCATTTCATATTCATAGCTCTTAGTCTTAGATGCCTGGGCCTGGTTAGCAGTTGTCCCTAAGTACTCTCCAGCTATTTACATTTCAGTTTTGTATCTTTTGATTTGAAATTATTATCAAGTTCTTAGTCATATTGACAAGAGTTTGATATTCTTTGAAAAAATGAATGATGTCATTTTCTTATTTATTATAAATCTTCTGCCTTGTTTTCAGGTCCTGTTCGTGGCATCAGCTTCCACCAGCAGCAGCCATTGTTTGTGTCAGGAGGAGATGATTACAAAATCAAAGTAAGACTGCTTATTTCAATCTTGGATGGGGAATGCATACAATATACTCATGGAAGATTTTTTATTTATTAATTTTATTATGTCAATTAATTGTCATGTTTTGTATTTTGTGCGGATTGGTTATTGTTGCTATTTTACGCATTTTTAGAAGAAGAATTATGCTGTAGCATTAAATTTGTTGTTCTTGAAATAAATAAAAGTAGTCTGATACTTGATAGCTAGTTAATGCGTGTAGGTAAAAAACCTCAACTTGTAGGAGGTACAACTGTAAACAGAATATAAAAGTTGCATACAAATTTGGTAAAGGATTCGATGCAGTCATTTTTATATTTTTTATCAAAGGATTTTTTTTCAATTCTAAGTTCATTTTTTCTTTTCTTTTTTCTTCCCCTCAAAGGTTTGGAACTACAAGCAGCGTCGCTGTCTGTTCACCCTGCTGGGTCACCTTGACTACATTAGGACGACATTTTTCCACCATGTAAGTTTGACATAGTGTGGCTGGGAAGTCTAGTGGTAGTTTGGTCCTGGGTTCAAATCTGGTTGGATCTTCTGACAGTGAGCCTACACCCAGGTTTAGAGAAATATTGTTAAAATGATTCCGATAAGCAAAGCAAGGCTGGTCTTCTATTACTTGTCAACAGTTATTTTCTTTGTTTTGTTTTGTTATCCAATGCCTTATACCGCTTGCGCAGTGTCGGCACCCAGTTCTGTGCTCAGTCTCAAATGATGAATTAGGTAGATGCCCCAATAAACCACCTTTGAAATAACACAGAACTGGGAAATACTATGGATCAGGAACTACGGCAAGCAGGTGATCACCCACTGTGCCCGTCCTTGAATGACGCTATGAGCAATACTCTGGATGCATTACTCAGCTGAGAATCTACACTGCAGGCTGGTTATTTTCTTACAGAATTCAATTAATGTATGCAGTGTAAAAGGGAAATGCGTAAAACAATAAATATTAAATGAGAAAGAAAGTTAATGGTGTCTCATTCTTATGTATTTGTAATTCAAAAAGTTTTTTACCCGTCCACCCAGGAATACCCGTGGATTCTGAGTTCTTCCGATGATCAGACCATCCGGATATGGAACTGGCAGTCACGTAACTGTATCAGGTAGGTCTTGAAGGATTTAGTCTGGGTCTAAGAGACCATTATGCAGTTTTTGTTTGTTTTCCAAGTGCTCTACTATTTATAGAAATGAACATGTAGGAAATCTTCTGGTTTTATCTAAGTAGTATGCAAGAAATGATTACACATGAGTTCGATTTGAGTGAGGTGAATTAAAACCTGTGAAATGTTTGGCCTTCCCCCAGTGTATTGACAGGCCACAGCCATTACGTCATGTGTGCCCAGTTCCACGCCTCGGAAGATTTGGTGGTCTCGGCATCCCTGGATCAGACCGTACGCGTCTGGGATATCTCGGGTGAGTAACATATATATTTAATTTATTAGTTTGGTATTAGCCAGAATAAAGGATAGCAAATGTACACCGCCATCGCCTTGCTCCTTTGCTCTTTCAACCCATTTTTGCAGTTTTTTCGTATTAAAGACTATGCAGTTAGAATGGAATTATTTGTTTGGCAGAAACTATTTCAAAAAGTATTTTGTGAGACTTTTTGTAGCTTTCTATTGCATGCAGTAATCGTTATTTCCCTAGCACTCAATTATTTTTTGTGTCAATGTTCCTTCCCCCCCCCCAACCCAATCCGTGTCCTAATGTTGTCTCCTTGTGTCTGTCTGTATCTCCAGGCCTGAGGAAGAAGAACGTGTCCCCAGGGCCCGGTGGCCTCGAAGACAGACTGCGGAGTCCGGGACAGACAGATTTGTTTGGGTCCTCGGATGCCATTGTCAAGCACGTCCTGGAGGGTCACGACAGAGGGGTCAACTGGGCTTCTTTCCACCCGACCCTGCCCTTGATTGTGTCTGGAGCAGATGACCGTCAGGTCAAGATGTGGAGGATGAATGGTAAGACATCGGGATATGCGCAATGATATTAGTAATAAACATTTTGGGGGCGAAGATGAAAAAGAAGAAACCCCTAGATGCTGGAGGGTGTCTCGTCTGTTGATTTATTTACAACTAGCGTGTTACTTTTCCCTGCTACTGTAGGACCTTAGATGTGTTCCAGTTGTATGTGTGTGTGTCGTAGCATTGTCTTGCCACGTGCCTCCACTAGCTCGCCGTTGATGCGCCCGTTATGCGCTCTCTTCTCTCAAACAGATAGTGCAGCTATGTAATTGATTTGACATATCTCATTCCCCAGAATCCAAAGCGTGGGAAATAGACACGTGTCGAGGCCATTACAACAACGTGTCATGCTGCCTGTTCCACCCCAGACAGGAACTCATCCTCAGTAACTCGGAGGACAAAAGCATCCGTGTGTGGGACATGAGCAAAAGGTCAGTCGATAGCTGCTTGGAGGGTCTCCTCCCTGGCTAGTTCTATTCCTATTTCTTATCTTTGAATGGAAACTTGAATCTTACTTTTTCCAGCACTGTATGACCTAAATCACAAGATGTGAACCTCGTGCAGACAAAGGCCCCTTGCCCCTTGGTGGTGCATGCACTTCTTTAATTTCACACTCCCAATGGTTTTGATGAAAAGAAGAAGGCTAGTCTCAGTCGAGTAAAAAAAAACTAAATGAGGAGACTGTTGAATGTGTTGAAGAGGCAAAGAGGACACATATCTGTGTGCTCTCTTCACACAAAGAAATTTTTATGTATGTTACTGTAAATAAAGATGAAAGAAAACAAGAAAAATCCCCATCAAATATGTTGGTCTTTGGCATCAAATGTTTTTGTTGATTCTTTTCCCAGAACGGGAGTTCAGACGTTCCGAAGAGAACACGACCGGTTCTGGGTGATGGCGGCTCATCCCAGCCTCAACTTGTTTGCTGCTGGTAAGGACTTTGGCTTTGGGTTAGAATACGTGTGGGGTTATTGGATACATAGAATAGAGAACACAGTTTTATCTTTCAGCAGAAAGCGATCTTGCATTTAAGTGTATAGTTGTAAAAGAAGTAAAGCCCCAGAAAAATATAAGTTGACAATCTTGGTTTGTTCTTGTTGACACCTGACTACCCATCTGGTCCTGTGTTGGTCAAGTGGTCAGTGTACTAGCATACCATTTTCCAAGCACTGTATGACTTAACACATGTCGTTGTTCTCTCTTCTTTCAAACCAACAAACCATTGCTTCATTGTGTTATATACTGGTGTTGATGTCGTTGCAGGTCACGACAGCGGGATGATCATCTTCAAGCTGGAGAGGGAGAGGCCTGCCTTTGCCGTCCAGAATAACATCCTGTTCTACGTGAAGGAGAAGTACCTGCGCAAGCTGGACTTTACCAACTCTAAGGACCAGCCCATCATGCAGCTCAGGGGGTACGTCCAGTCTACAAACGGGGTGGTGGGGATAGCTGGAATGGGCAATCTCAAAGTAATGGACGGTACGAGGTCGATGTAAGGGAAGAATATTGAGACGAAAAGATTTATTTATCTGTGTAACCCGTGCCTGATCATTGGGATAGTATTTATACTATTGTAAATCGTTGTTATTGTTGGCTTTGAAATGCTATTTGTCTGTTTCTTATGGTGTCAACCGTTATTCCTTTCAGGGGCAGCCGCTCTCCCATCTTCAGGATGTCCTACAACCCTGCAGAAAACGCTGTCTTGCTATGCACCGTATGTATTGTATTTACAATGGGTTTAGAATGTTTATTTTACAGATGGTTGGGAGATGTCCCTGTGGCTTCTGCTTAAAACAAATAAAAAAGAAACACGTCAAATAAAAAAACTTAATCATAATTTGATTCTCCATGTTCACTCGGGTGAAAGCTGCTTTAAATCTCTTCAGCCTCAACTGTCATCATCCCCCATTTTCTTCATACCATTTGACTTTGATTGCTTTTATCGCATTTATTTCGCTCTCCTGGTCTTCAACTCATTCTCCTTATTCTCATCCCCCCCAGAAAACAGCCAATGTAGAGAACAGCACCTACGATCTGTACGTGGTCCCCAAAGACTCCGATGCCCAGAACCCTGATGGTACGTCAAACAAACCCCCCTTTAACACTGAATCATAGTAGGCTATTAAAAAAAAGTAAAGTCTTCTATCTCCTCTTCAAAGTTGGGAAATGTGGGTCTGTGCTCGTGTTAAGTCTGAGAGAATTACATAATGCAGGAGATGTGTTGCTGAAAGCTACCCGAAGGCTTTTTATTTTGTCAAGTCAGTGTGGCAATTAGTAATTTTATTTGTAAGATTAGAAAGATATTTTTGGTTCTTGTTTTCCCAAGTCTGTGGATAATATCTGTAAACAATGAGGTTGATGATATGATAATACCCCTCACTCTTGTACCCCCTACCCTTTCCCCCTTTCCAGCTCCTGAAAGCAAACGTTCATCTGGCCTGACAGCCGTGTGGGTGGCACGTAACCGGTTCGCTGTGCTGGATCGCACTCACTCTGTAAGTCAGATAGAGCTGGTGGGATTATAGCGGGTAATCCATTAAACCTCTGTGGGTGGTTGGAGGGTATCCCTGGTGGGTTCTACTTCTGTTATCTAAACTGTCGCCTTTGTAGCGCTATACGACCTCAAATCTGTCAACGTGATCTCTTCTCACAGAAAAATAATTATAATTGGGTGTAAACCACAATTGTTGTCTTTGTATTAATAATGATATAGTGATAACTTAAAATATGTAGAATAAAACGAAACAAAATTTCCATGTGCTCTATTTACATTGTAATATTGTTTTGTGGTTCCAGATCATCATCAAGAACTTGAAGAACGAGATCACCAAGAAGGTGCAGGCCCCCAACTGTGAGGACATCTTCTATGCAGGCACGGGCTGTCTGCTGCTCAAGGAGACGGACACCGTCACTCTGTTCGACGTCCAGCAGAAGAGGACCCTGGCAACGGTCAAGCTGTCCAAGGTCAAGAGCGTCATCTGGTCGCCGGACATGTCGTGCGTGGCCCTGGTCAGCAAGCACATCATCTCCATCTGCAACAGGAAGCTGGAGAACCTGTGCACCATCCACGAGAACATCAAGATCAAGTCTGGTTCGTGGGACGAGAGCGGCGTGTTCATCTACACGACGTCGAACCACATCAAGTACGCCCTCACCAACGGGGACCACGGCATCATCCGTACCCTGGACCTGCCCATCTACATCACCCGCATCAAGGGCACCTCAGTCTACTGCCTCGACCGACAGTGTCGCCCACGCGTGCTCAGCATCGACCCCACTGAGTTCAAGTTCAAGCTGGCCCTCGTCAACAGGAAGTACGAGGAGGTGCTGCACATGGTCCGCAACGCCAAGCTGGTGGGCCAGTCCATCATCTCGTACCTCCAGAAGAAGGGCTACCCCGAGGTGGCTCTCCACTTTGTCAAAGACGAGAAGACCCGCTTCGGCCTCGCCTTGGAATGCGGAAACATCGAGATCGCCCTGGAAGCAGCCAAGGCACTGGACGACAATGCATGCTGGGAAAAGCTGGGGGAGGCAGCCTTGCTGCAGGGCAACCACCAGATCGTGGAGATGGCGTACCAGAAGACGAAGAACTTTGACAAGCTGTCCTTCCTGTACATTATCACAGGCAACCTGGAGAAGCTACGCAAAATGATGAAGATTGGTGAGTGGAATGTGGTGGTAGATGTAGTAGTGATGGCAGAAGTAGTGGTAGGGGTGGTAGAAGTAGTGATAGTGGTAGTTGTCATTTCGCAGATCTAGTCCGCTCGGCATTTATGTTTGGTCATGGTCTTAACCCTGGTGAGGCGCTATAAGTGTCGCCGGAAGTTTAAAAAATCTATTGGCCAGCTCAAGTTATTTATCTGAGTTACAAAGTGCGCTGTTTCTACGTTTCTACCGAGGATTTTGAGTAATTTTGGACCTATCATAGTATTTGTACCAATCAAGGCCACAATTGAAACAATGGAAAGCTTTTAATCACCGAAATTACCGCAAAAATGAGTGTAAAATGGCCAATGAGTGAAGGAAAACTAGAAATTCATAAATTACCGTCTTGACCTAGTTTGCACACATGCCAAGTTTGAGCCAATATGACCGACTCTCGCGTGACTGGCAACCAAATTTGAATAGCTTAAGAGCTTCCTCTTTGAATCAACCAATGAAAAATATCGGAAGTAACACAGCTACTATTTATAGAACAGTGGGAATTCCATTGATAAAGGGTCATGAATGAAGTAGTATATTCAGTACGCTCGCGCTTGGTGTACTAACCGGATCATGTCGTACATTCAGTACGCTCGCGCTTGGCTCATGGAAATCGCTCGCTCGACTATCTGTACATGCTAGCTACAAGGGTTTTAAGAATACCCTTTATTTATGATTTAAACAAATTGTACAACCCTCTTACCTATGTTGGATGATAAATTTATTAATTGTATTTTTCCCTCTTTGTCTCGTTGTCCAGCTGAGATCCGTAAAGACACCAGCGGCCACTTCCAGAATGCCTTGATGCTGGGAGATGTCGGAGAGAGGGTCAAGATCCTCAAGAACTGCGGCCAGAGTGAGTCCATGGGTGGTTTTGGCAGTGATGCGTGGTGTACAAGGATAATATAAGATAAGATAAACTTTATTGATCCTCAAGAGGAAATTATTTATGGTATGGGGGTCTCTGGTTTGGGTCTACTTCAGTTGGTTTGTTTAATGCGTTAACACTCAAGGTACTTGCAATGTAATCTGGAATAGGGAGAATGAAACGTTGAGAACAGACATTGTAGAACACACATCCGCTTTATTGCTATTTCATTACAAGTAGATGTCACAATTTGTGGAATGTAAACAAGACGAGATAAACACTTCATATACTGGTATGTTTATTCTAAGCATCTTGGCTATTCTCTGTGTCCTGTAAATAAGTAAGCAAGTAACTTTTTCACCATTATCCATTCTCAAATGCGTTTTTTTTCCAGCACTGTGTGACTAAATATTATGTTGTACTCTTTGTGTTCACACAATGGTAACCACCTCCTCCCCCCTCTCCCCTTCATTTTCCGTACCCTAGAATCGCTGGCCTACCTGACGGCTGCCACCCACGGGATGGAGGAAGAGGCGGAGGAGTTGAAGGAGTCGTTTGCCGAAGGAGACCGCGTGCCGGACCTGTTCCCCGAGGCCAGCCTGCTCCAGCCCCCCGCACCCATCAGCCAGTACGAGACCAACTGGCCCCTCCTCACCGTCTCCAAGGGATTCTTTGAGGGCGCCATGGCTGCAGCCAAAGGAGGTAAGGAAGGCACGGGTCGCGGTTCACATTCCTAGCCGCCAACTTAAACCAGCGTCTTATATTTATCATTCTACCATACTATGGCATTGGGCAGAAGAACCAAGACTCAAAGGCCCCTGGGATTGATACAACATAGAAACAACATTTTTATCATTCCTCAGTGTTTTGTCACCTGATATGTGTTGAGGGGCTCTCCTCCTCCTCTTTCCACCATGAACCCTTCACTGTCTTTGGGTCCTGGATACAAGTCTGTCTGCCGCTGGGTCTACTTCACCTCCTGGTACTTTTCTTTCAAACAAACTATCGTCATACCCAGTACTGGTATGACCAACACAGCTCTTTGTGCTCTCTTTACACACACACAAACAGATTTTGTCCATTTTCCCACCCCTTCCAGTTTCACCCCGTCTGTGTTGTTTCATGCCGTGTGTGTTTGTTATCTCTCTCCCCCGCCAGGCAAACAAACAGCGATGGCAGCAACAGACTACACAGCAGATGACGATGAGGGCGCTGGTGGTGGCTGGGGTGCCGACGATGAAGTCCTCGTGCTGGATGAAGGTGAGAAGGATTAAGCTGATGCTACCCCAGCAATGTACACCTTTGGGTGCAATCTGCAGTATAGGAGCTCTCATTTTTAATTTTCACATGTATGAATAAGAGGCAACACTAAGGCAGCATAGAATCTGTGTGGTTAGCAACTGAGTAATGCGTCCTGTGTATATTCAAGGATGGTCGCAGTGGGCTGTATATTCAGGCTTGCAAATCTTCGGCTAATTGTCCGATTTCAGACTTTTTTTTACTATCCAAGTGGGCTGAAAAGCCATTATTTTTTGTTTCCACAATTCTAATTTTCATTGAGATATGAAATGTTTCAGACTATGTTTTTGTTTGCCATTAACACCCCTGTGTGTATTATTATACGTGTTTTGTTGTGTGTTGTATTTCCAGACGGTGGCATTGGAGGTGGAGACGGCTTTGAAGAGGAGGCCGGAGGGGAGGATGGAGGCTGGGATGTCGGAGATGAGGACTTGGACCTGCCTGATGTGGTCAGTACACACATACTCTCTTTCTTTGTCTAACCAGGGGTGTCAAATCTTTCACATCTACTCCGATTTCAGATTTGTTGTACTATCCACGTGGATTGAAAAGTTATTAGTTTATTTTGCCACATTACTATTTTTATTGGTATGTGACATGTTTCTGATTATTTATTTTTTATTTGCCATTTACAACCCCTAAAATTTGCATTCGAATGGGGACCTACTGTTGTAGCTATAGTCTCATGGCGCTGTTACTGTTAGATTCTACTGGTGGATATGCTGTGATGTTCTGGCAAATGCCTAAATATATATTGAATTGAATTACTACCATCATTAGCATACTATCTCATTATCGTTATTGAAAATTATTACTATAATCATCATCATCATTATTTTTGACATCATTATTAATGTTTTTATTGTTTTTATGTTTGCAGGATGTTTCCGCAGGAGGCACAGGTTCTGGAGAAGAAGGCTACTTTGTGCCTCCCACTAAAGGCACTAGCCAGGCACAGGTATGTGTGGGTCGGTGGGTGGGTATGTGCGGGTTGGTGGGTGGGTATGTGGGCCGGTGGGTGGGTATATGGGCCAGTGGGTGGGTATATGGGCCAGTGGGTGTACGTCTCTATTACAGACTAAAAAATAAATAAATTAATAATAATTTTCGTGACTGGATTTTTTTCCCCGCTAAAAAGCTATTGTCCCGATTGATAAATGCAGTGTGTTTTAGTTTTGTATCCTTTATAGTGCAATTTTTTGGAAATTTGTGCGGGTTGCCATTTTGGTAATTAGTGTTTAAGTCAAGCATGTAATCTTCATGCTTAAATAGATGATGTGATGCTTAATTTCATATGGTAATATATAGCCTGGAGTACTCCAGAATGCTCTAATTTGTATCAATTTTTAAAAAATTTTCGGGGGTGCATGTCCCCGGACCCCCCTAGATTTTGCGGGCGCTTCGCGTCCGCATTCTCCCCCGAAATTTTTTTACGAGGTGTCCCTATTTTCATTTTGAGAAAGTTGGCAGGTCTGCTATTATTGAGGGCCCCGTGTTGGATTAAGATTCAATGGACTCGCTTGTCACCAGGCTGAGGCAAAGTGACTTCTAGCACTGCAGACCGTGAAACGGAGGCATCACCCCATTGCAGAAAGAGTTTAAAACAGATTCACAACCTGTAGTTGAGGAACCTGAAATGTGTTGAAACGGGCAATAAACTGAAATCTATCATTAATACTTCGTTTAGTTTTGCTGTCCATGTAATTTTGTGAAAATGAAAATATAGTTCCAATGTATTGTCCCCTTCCCCAGGTGTGGTGCACCAACTCCCAACTGGCTGTGGACCATGTCTTGGCGGGATCCTACGAGACCGCCATGAGGGTAAGACCAACAACCTCCTCTTCCTCCTCCTCCTTCTCCCTCTCCTTCTCAGTACTGTAGTTGGTTACTTCCATCTTTCTTCTTATTCGCCATTCTCTTGCGCTTGCTGCTTTAGTTATAGTACATTAGTCCATCTAAATGAAAGGTGTTTACAACCTTTGGAAGGGGCACAAGTTGATTCCATAATATTGTGTGTAAATTACAATCTGAATGTCCTCTTTATCACCATGTCTGTGTCCCATTTGACCATGTCTGTGTCCCATTTGACCATGTCCGTGTCCCATTTGAAAATATCCGTATCTGTCCCTCTATATCTCCAGCTTCTCCACGATCAAGTCGGAGTGGTGGACTTTGAGGCGTACAAGCAGCTCTTCCTCCAGACGTACACGCGGTCCAGGACCTGCTACGTGGGTCTGCCCTCCATCCCACCCCTCTTCGGGTACCCACATCGCAACTGGTAAGACGAACCGGCACTTTAACTTGAATTGGATATTAACGTTCTAATAGTTTGAACTCCCGTTATTCCAGCATTCATTGTTTCCTATGAACTATCTCTATGCAGTGAAAATGTTGATTGGTTGAAAGGCCTGATAAAATTGAAACTTGAAACTAACCTCCCGTCCACCAACCCCCCACCCCATGTTCCATGTTGTTCCAGGAAAGACGCCGGTGCGAGGAATGGTATGCCAGCGGTGGGCCAGAAGTTGTCTGCCCTTGTCCAACAGCTCCAGCAGGCGTACCAGATGACGACGTCTGGGAAGTTTGCAGACGCCGTGGAAAAGTTTAGGAGCATCTTACTCAGCGTGACCCTCCTGGTGGTGGACTCTAAGCAGGAGATTGCCGAGGTAAGGCGATGGGTGGGTGGGGCTGGGGTTTGGTCACCGGTACCAAGTACCTACCGTAGGAATATCGAATGGCGGGTGGGAGGTCAAGATGGCTTTAACATTTGGGAGGGTCTCGAGATGACCCAAGTGGGATAGTAATCTAGCAAACTAGTAATGAATTAGCATACAGATGACTCACCTTGACTTGTAAACTCACCTTGACCTGTATTATGTGTTTGTGTGTCCCTGTAGGCCCAGCAGCTGTTGGAGATTTGCCGTGAGTACATCGTCGGCCTATCACTGGAGAATACCAGGAAGGATATGCCCAAGGCCAACCTGGACCAACAGAAGCGGGTCTGTGAGGTGAGTTGTCGGGGGTTAGGGGTCTCTCAAGGCATTTGGCAGCATATTATACTGCACAACAGAATATACTAATCAAGGCCTGTAAATTTGACTTTTTTAAAACTATCCAAGTGGACTCAAAAGCCATTAGTTTTTGTTTCCACATTGCTATTTTCATTGGGATATGAAATGTTTTAGACTGTTTTTTTATTTGTCATTTACATCCCTGCTAATCGCGATATGATGGGAAATCTTTCAACTTACTTATTTAGAGACTAACACCATGGCTAGGGACCTGCATTGGTCAAGTGGTCAGTGCTCTTGGTTACCACTGGGACATTCATAGGAGTTTGAAACCGGACTAAGAAGTTTGTATTGATTTGACTCGGGCAGTATTTCCAAGTCTGATATTGCAGACAAACAATGTAGTCTGTGTTGTATCCTTGAGTGTGTTGAAACAGAAGTGAAACAGAAATTGTAAAAATGTTTGAATCCCAGGGGTAGGATGGCAACAATGTTGATGTTAGTTAGTTGTTCTTTAACCAGAAAGGATCTTGAGAAAACATGTCTAACAAAACTAGCGACAACTGTCTAGATTTAGGATTGATTTAATTCTGTCTGTTAGAAGCGAAACTAATTTAGTTATTCATTCTTGATAAGCGTTTGAGAGAGTATGCCCGTTCCCTGTCTGTCCCCCCACGACGTATAATAATAACCATTTTAAATGTCTGTGTCCCCCTCCCCCCTTAGATGGCGGCCTACTTCACACACTGCAGCCTGCAGCCCGTCCACCTCATCCTCACCCTCAGGACGGCCCTCAATCTTTTCTTCAAACTCAAAAACTTCAAGACAGCCGCTTCCTTCGCTAGACGCCTTTTGGAGCTGGGGCCAAAACCAGAGATTTCCCAACAGGTCGGTTGGCTTTG
The DNA here is from genome assembly GCA_032358575.1 of Dendronotus rufus. NCBI lineage: Eukaryota > Metazoa > Mollusca > Gastropoda > Nudibranchia > Dendronotidae > Dendronotus > Dendronotus rufus. The sequence continues at coordinate 4,418 of JAULCB010057718.1, read as the reverse complement.
ATTTGTTACTGGAGGGTTTGTTTCTATTTAAATTGATAGTGTTCACTAGGCGACGAGTGGGGGTTGGTTTCTTCACTATCTTTATCTTGAATCTTCCATAGGTTTTCTTTGTGTATTTAGTTGGAGTAATGCTTTATATATAGATAATATAGATATATTCATTATCATTATTTCTTCAATGGTTTTTTCTCTTTTATTTATCAATGTTTGTGGTTTTTGTTTTGTTCTACTCAGTCTGTACAAGCTGGCCGAATAAACCAGACATTTACTATCAGGCTTTCTTCAAACAAAACTACATATTAGTATTTCTGTAGCAATGAATGCGTAAAGTAAAGGGTAACGTTTCATCCCTGTCTTTGTCTATGTCCCCAGACGAGAAAGATCCTAGCAGCCTGTGAGAAGACGCCGACTGACGAACACGAGTTGAAATACGACCAGCACAACCCCTTCGACATTTGCGCTGCTTCTTACGTACCTATCTACAGGTATACTACACGAACACATGCACATACCCATGCATACACATACATAAACACACACATACAAACCACATCAATCAGGTGCAAAATGTGTACCTGACTATGGGAAGAAAAACATCTTATTAGAGGAATTTTCTTTTTTTCTCGAAGAATAGCTCAAATATCTGACAGTTGACAGGCGGCTTGCTGCACTGAACGAGAAGCTATTAGAATGTATTGTTCTGCAGGGGGATAAATGATATATAGTCTATGAACCCATATGAACTCTACAGTCTTCTGTCTGTCTGAGGGTGTCTCTCAACTTGAAGCTAGTCCCCTCTTGGATGTTGTCCTCCTCCCAAATTTTCCTCCATATTCTTCCTCTTATGCCGTGGGCATTGCCTTGTCGGATGTTTGTTTGACCAGCATTGTTGTGTGATTCAAACTGTATGGCTGTGTTGTTGTTTGTTTGTTTCCAGGGGCAAACCAGTGGTGAAGTGTCCGCTCAGTGGAGCCTGCTATATGCCTGAATACAAGGGACAGGTGTGCCGGGTCACCACGGTAAGAATTTTTATTGTTTGACTTTACTCTGTGAGTTTGAGTCGTATCGGGGATTGACTATAGAAAGGCTGTTCCACCTGTGCTCTGTGTTAAAAAGAGGTATAAAACAACAAGTGTTGAAGCCTTCTTTTAGCTGTTCTGTAGTCCCCAGGACTGTATGACCAAATTGAGATAACATTAAAGTACTGGATGCAAAGCAGTAGTAACACAAAACATTATTCTAGATGTATTCATCACACATCCCCCCTTCCTCCCCTTACAGGTGACAGAGATAGGCAAAGACACCATCGGCCTTCGTATCAGCCCCATCCAGTTCCGATAAAACAGTCAGCCATCAGTCAGCCAGCCCACCCCACGACCACTTCTGCCATTCATTGTCACCATCAGGCGGTAAATGGATCCTCCCCGACATGTCGTTGCCGCAGCTACAAGAGATCAGTGGTGGCTGATGTTTCCTGCATAGAGACATTGGGTGGCTCTGGTTTTCATGGCGTCCGTTTTTTTTTATTTTTTTTTTTTACCTGAAATCAATTTCATGAAGCTATGATAAGAATTGTTTGGTTTTTGTTCACCTTAACTAAGTCTGGTTTAGTGTAGCAGTAGCAAGACTGATAATCTTCTAGGAATTTAAGGTTGGTGTTTATTTTTGTTCTTCTGAATGTTCGTATCTCTTTTCACCTGTGAAATTTGATAAACCAACCAGTCCTGTTTGGAGAAAGTGATAGTTGTGATGTTTAAGATGGAAAGAAATGTTGAGATATAAACTCGTATTTAATTTTGTACCTATTGTTTTTGGAGGTAGAATTTGTAGCATGAAAATATTGTGACAAAGATACAATATGCGTATTATTATGTGTTGTAGTGTTTACACCAAGGGGGGTTATGTACACGAGATACATCTGTTTTCTGGTGATTGTTCTGATTGCCTGTCTTTTAGAAAGAGAGATAACTCCATCCTAAGAAATGTGAAACGATTGTGTTGGGTTGTATCCCTTGTAAGATTGACTTGTTTCTTTGGTGTGGATCAACTGGGATAATCTGAATATTATTTTTCTCCATTGAAATGTTAGAATGATTTCTATTGCTCTATTGCTATTTATTGTTTACAAAATGTTATAAGGATATTTGTATGTGACACAATATGTGATGATAAATAATGTGAAAAAAAGGAAGAAAAAAAAGAATTATTATTGAATGAATAAAATGTACCGGTATTAATATATAAATGCTCCTTTTATTCCTTGTGTCATTCTTACGCCGAAAGGTACAAAAGGTAAATTGATCAAGAAAGAAAGAAAGAAAGTCATTCTGGTTGTGTGTGTATGCAAACATGTCTGGGCTTGTTGTATTTGGCAAACCGTCCACACAGACCTTGGTGGCTGTGGGATACACGCACAACTCAGTCGTCTCAGGCCAGTAGAAAAAATTAGCTGGCGCTGTCACTGATATGACCCTTTGAGGTTGAAGTGCCGTAAAACCCTAAATAAACAAACTTGAACAAAAAAGTAGAAACAAAGAGTAGAATGGTGATCACACCTTTATTTCCTTTGGTTTGTCTAGTTGGCAGCAAGACTGGCGGCCTCTCAGGAGACGTCCTTTGTGAGGCCTGTCTCCCTCGTATTTGTGCCCTAGTGGTGGTTATGGGGTCACAGATTTGAATCTTGATGGGGTCCTTTTGTTGTTGAATCCATAGGAATTTAGAGTATCAACTCGCATACATGGGTTTGGGAAAGTTATCAGTGTTAGAATGAGCATCCTATCCAGAAAGTGGCTTTTGTCTCTTGTCTGTTTCATGCTACGGAAGCATAATATATGTTATTCTATTACATATCTATTGTCGCCCTTACCAAAAGTAAGGATCACATCTGTACTGATGAGGATTTAAAATCTGAAACGACGTCGTCTACAGATTCTATATGTTATTATATTATATATAAGACGACGTCGTTTCGGCTTGTATATTATATATATATGTTTATTCATTCACAGTGGGCTGATCACCTGCTTGCCGTAGTTTTGATCCATAGTCCTTTAGGGCATCTACCTCATTCACCATTTAAGACTGAGCACAGAGCTGGGTTGGTGCTGACACTGCGAAAGCGGTATAAGGCAAAGGATAACAGAACAAAACTATTTTATTTATTCATATCGGCGCAGGAATAACAAAAGTGCTTGTGACATACTGGGCTCTTGAAATAGAGACAAACTGACAGAGATGAGACAAACACTGGGACTCCATGGTCAAGAACATGACAGGACCTAAACCGGAATCACTTTGCCTGGTCCCAGCCAGGTCATGGTGGTATATCGGGGATGCACCTTGACCATTACATTAAATGAAATGAGATAGAGACCATTTAGGCTACATTCACACGGACCACTCAGTGGCATTTTCCACTGTTTTATAGAGTCGCTCGTGTGAAAGGGCTACATATAAAACAGAGGAAAAGGATGTTCGCCACTGAGTGGTCTGTGTGAAAGGAGCCTTACATAGCGCTTATTCACGGTCATCACCATGCTCTAAGCGCTTCACAATGCACCACATATACTCAGCGAAACATATACATAACACATCAGACGAAACATGCGGCCTGTTAGGCGCGTATACAATTTTTCGGACAAAGACACTGCCAGGGGGACCTCCAAATTTCAAATCCGTCTCCGATAGGATGAAGAAAATTGTGTAAAGAGTCTGTCTTTCCCAACGACAGACCTAGTCAGGATTCGAACCCTGGACCCGTCGATCTCCAGGCGGATATGCTGACCACTAGGCTGCCGACGCCACCTTAGATCGATGATCACAATGTCTTCTCGTAGAATAATGGGAATCGGGATGAAGATGTTAATGATAATAATGTCGATGGTTTTTAAATTGAAGAAAAGAAACAAAACCAACAATCCATCAACGAATGTACAAAAACATTTTACTTTGGCATCTTGTTTCTACACGTTGCAAATCTAAGAAGAAAAAAAAAATCCATAAAGAATCTCTGTGTCAGTGTCAGTCTATGTGTGAATGTGGTATAGTATTGTAATAATAGAAGGGGACATAGGGGTGACCCTTGTACAGTGGAGTACGCGATGGGGCGACCTGCCCGATTCCAGTTCCGGCCACCCGTCCGATGCGTGATGCAATTCCGGCACTGTTGGACGCCGGGAGAGGATGGGTTCACTTTTAATCCCTTTCAACCGCTGTAAAAAACAACATCCTTCATTTTTTGAATGCGCCTTTGGTCTCTTCGCCCTCTTCCCCCGTCTTCCGAAAGCTTACTCCGCGTCCAAGCAACAATTCCCCGGCAATATTGAAGGCTGTGAACGCAAAATTAATGCAAGGTGACGTCCAGGCGGCGGTCCGAGTCGTTTCTTCGGACGACTCGGTGATCCTTCCTTCAGACGAAG
>JAULCB010057607.1:0-10670 GCA_032358575.1 Dendronotus rufus | reverse complement strand
TTAATGATGTTGTTTCAAGACGGGTCTGATACTCAAGATGACCCCATAACCCTTCTGAAAATGGTACAGAATTGATTCGAGTCATTGGAAGTCTTTTTTTTATTGCTTTGCTGTATAGGCTCAAGTCTGATAAAAAATAGGCTATAAAAGGAAGCTGTGTGTTTGATCCGCGTTAGAGATGTAAAACTAAATACTAGGAAACAACTTCCATTTGTGATGAGCTAAGAAAATGATTCAGTGCCATGTCAGTTGTCTCTAGGATGTCATTCAAAACTTTAACCTAGCTTTCTGTAAATCCTTACTGGTGATAATTGTATATCCATTTAATGATGTTGTTTCAAGACGGGTCTGATACTCAAGATGACCCCATAACCCTTCTGAAAATGGTATAGAATTGATCAGAGTCGATTGGAAGTCTTTTTTATTGCTTTGCTGTATAGGCTCAAGTCTGATAAACAATAGGCTATAAAAGGAAGGCTGTGTGTTTGATCCGTGTTAAAGACGTAAAACTAAACACTAGGAAACAACTTCCATTTGTGATGAGCTAAGAAAATGATTCAGTGCCATGTCAGTTGTCTTTAGGATGTCTTTCAAAACTTTAACCTAGCTTTCTGTAAATCCTTACTGGTGATAATTGTGTATCCATTTAATGATGTTGTTTCAAGACGGGTCTGATACTCAAGGTGACCCCATAACCCTTCTGAAAATGGTACAGAATTGATTAGAGTCGATTGGAAGTCTTTTTTTATTGCTTTGCTTTGCTGTAAAGGCTCAAGTCTGATAAACAATAGGCTATAAAAGGAAGGCTGTGTCTTTGATCCATGTTAAAGAAGTAAAACTAAACACTAGGAAACAACTTCCATTTGTGATGAGCTAAGAAAATGATTCAGTGCCATATCAGTTGTCTTTAGGATGTCTTTCAAAACTTTAACCTAGCTTTCTGTAAATCCTTACTGGCGATAATTGTGTATCCATTTAATGATGTTGTTTCAAGACGGGTCTGATCCTCAAGATGACCCCATAACCCTTCTGAAAATGGTATAGAATTGATTAGAGTCGATTGGAAGTCTTTTCTATAGCTTTGCTTTGCAAAGAGATGGGCTATAAAAAGAAAGTCTTGCCTTTGACCTGTGTTGAAAAGGACGTAAAACTAAACTCATGGAAACTTTGACCTTCTCATATGAGTAAACAAATTGATTCAATGGCAGGCACGTCTGTAGTTTTTTTCCTACAATTATAGCTTTATACAGGTTTTAAATAAATCTCTCTCTAATCGAGTTAGTTGTTCCTTACTCCTATATTATACATTATCAAATTGTTATCTGATTTTATTGAACCTTTCTCTGTTTGCATTTCACATGTCAACAGTTTTGTTGATTCGTTTGTGAAATTATAAAAGGCAAATTTAGCTGCCAAAAACCACGTCACAATTTCTTTTCTACTATCCATTTAATGATGTTTCAAGACGGGTCTGATACTCAAGATGACCTCATAATCTCTCTCAATCTGAAAATGGTACAGAATTGACTAGAGTCGGTTGACAGAAAAAATAATAATAATTTGGAAACTGAACTTAATTATGATGAGCTCAACTTGATTCAATGGCATTAGTCTTTGTCATAATAGCTTCATATCTATTCTTTAAATCTGCTCTAATCAAGTTAAATTTCCTTACTTTTATCATTGTTATTTCTAATTTCATTGAAAATTTCTATGTACGGATTGAGAAGAAAACAAAACCCATTTAGCAAACCAAAACCTCGTCACATTTTCTTTTTCTCGTTTATTTCTATGCCAGATGAAATTTGTCGAGGCTATTTTAAGCAATAACTCAACGGATGATCACTGTCGAGAATTTGTCCTTCACAAAGGCCTGAAGCCATTGATGAGTATCCTCGGCCTGCCCAATCTTCCCATTGACTTTCCCTCCTCGACGGCTTGTCAGGCAGTCTCCAGTGTTTGTAAATCGGTTCTGGTAGGTCACGCTTCTTTACATGGTTTTTATCCCTTTTGGATTACTTGCAAGATGCAAATGATACTTACTTCCGGGATGAACCGATATTACGTTTAGGATAAAAAGGGACTGAGTAAGGTCCATGGTTTCATTTTTTTTCCTCTATTTGAGCTTGTATCAATAATTAACGACTTTCAAAGTCCATAACTTTTTTCTATTTCTGAATGGATTAAAAAAGATCAAGAACAGTTTATCTTAAAATTGATCCAATTTTCATTCTGTAACATTTAATTGGACATATTCTTGAAAAATGATTTTTCACATGTATTGCTATTGAATGTCATTTTGTTTGAAATATCTACACGTTGCAATCCTACTTTTCTCGTCATTTGCCAGACCCTATCTCGGGAGTCTCAAGTCCTGAAGCAAGGTCTGCTCCAAATGAACGAAGTCCTCCACCAGCTCCAGCCTCTTCACCAGCCTTTGGAAGCTCCGGGGGGGTCGGTCTTACTCCGGGAGTTGGCCAACTGTGCTCATATCTCGGACGCAACGCTCTCCTCCTCGGCCACGCCTCTTCTTCACTCTTTGGCAGCTGCTCACGCTTACATCATGATGTTTGTACACGTCTGTAGAATGGGACAGGTGAGACTTTAGGGTCAATCGATTTTTGTACCTGAAATTTAGAATAATTGTATGCCTGTTTTGTAGTGGCAAATGAATTAAAAAAAAATAAACGGCAGATCTAAAACCAAATAGATTTAATTACTAATCATCCCAATCATTTTTTGTAATCATGGGGATGTTAGAGAATACAATTGATTAAAAAGAAACACCTCTCGGGGGTACCTCCCAAACCAATTACGTATACATGTGCACAGAAGTTATGAATGAAATACCTATTTATTTGTCAATATCTTTTTCCAGACGGACATTCGTACGATTTCTGTGAATCACTGGGGTTCAGACCTGGGTTTGGAAGTTCTAAAAGGCCTGAGCTCACTGTACAACTCCCTGGTTTGGGAAAGCACTGTACTCCTTGCCTTGTGCAATGAAGACTATCTACCTCCCGACTGTCAGTTTGGCAGAACCGATTTAGAAAAGCTGCTGACCAAAGATGCCAGAGAGAAGAGTGAGAGTGGGGAAGGCGAGGGCCAGGAAGACACCAAACCAGCTGCTGCCAGTACTCTGACTGACCAGGGCGCCAGGCCAGACACTACATGCCCTGCACAACCCGCGCCAAGCAGCACTATGCAAATGGAGACTCTGTCTGCCGGTGAGGAGTGTATGGATACATCGGAGGCAGGCACCACTCTAGGCCCGTCGGAAGGATTGGCGACTTGCGGCTCTTCCGGTCTCGGCGAAGGGGCTCCTCCGTCCTTGAACCTTCCTTTCACCGGTGTCACCGGCTCGACGTCTTCTGCCTCGTTGGATTCAGACATGATGGGGGCAGCGGGGCAGACGGGCAGCTTGTCTGAGAAAGACGCCAAGAAGAAAGTCTCTTCTGCTATGCAGGCCCAGTTGAGGCAATTAAAGCCTTTGTTGACCCTCTCCTCTCGCCTCGGCAGGGCACTGTCGGAATTGTTTGTGCTATTGGTGAAACTAAGCGTGGGTTCACCGGTACGTCAGCGTCGGTCCCAGCCGGCCCCCACCCCGACCATCCCCTCTCCTGTGGCCAGAGATGTGGCCCTGGCCCTCACCAAACTGCTGGCTGGAGGCCTGTCTTTCAAACCGCCAGCGTATTCTCCCCAGCCCAAGCTGAGGTAGGTTTGATGCGTTTATCCGACTAGAAAGCAGTACACTAGTTCAATAGACTGTCGTTTGGTGTTTTCACCCATGTATAGTCTCTAGGTGTAGAAGTGTCTGTAGCTTAATGGTGACCTTGAAGACTTAACGAAAGGCAGTATACAAATAAACTCATTATCATGGGGGCATAAGTTTGAGTCTTGACCACTCCAAGATTTGACGTGGAGTCCTTTAAAAATAAAAATTACCCGTGACAAATTTTCATCACTCAACCCAGGTATAGAGTAAATGGCCTTTGTCTCGCGTCTGCTACATGCCATAACAACTGAGAAAGCACCGAAGCATTTAGATCTTTACTTTTACTTTTTTCATATTATCACTTCTGGTATTCTAGTGACGTATTAGAATTAGTTCAAGAAAAGTTGAAGTTTGAAATCGTTATCAGCAAGCTACAATTTTGCTCGAGAGGAATATGTGTGAGAAAAGCGTTCCAGTCCATTTACTGTCTTGCATAGATTAATTTTTGACTCTTGTGTGTGTTTTCTCCAGAATGACATTCTTGGTCTGTTCTGCTGGTTTCACTGCTCCGATGTTGTTTGATGAGAAGAAACAACCCTATCACCTCATGCTGCAGAAGTTTGTGGCTTGTGGGGGACAAGCCGCTTTATTTCAGTAAGTTTCACATATGGAAAGGCACCATTATCCTTCAACATTATTCAACATTATCATTGAGAACTGAAATGTTTCGGATTATTTTTTCATTTGCGATTTACTTCCCTGGAAAAAGCAAATGAAATGCACCAAGCTCAGTAGATGTGTGAGAGAGTAAAATATTTTTTATTAAAGCTGTAACTAATGTTTTCTAAAAAAAATTGTGCTAAAAAGAACGTAGTAACATTTCAAAAGCTCCCCAGTGCAATATCAAATTCAATTAAATTTCTTTTCCCCAGATCATTTTCCTGGGCTTTGTCAATGGATGGTAAAGTGCCGTTGTCAGAAGGCTATGAGCACCCAGATTTGCCAGGTAAGAAAGAGAATAAAGCCCTGACCTTTTGATATACAATCTGATCCGAAGCAGCACTGCTCGCAATGATTCAATGAACCAATTCGGATACAGATCAGGCCTGTAAAACTTCAGCCAATTGTCGGATTTCAGACTTTTTTTTTACTATCCAAGTGGACTGAAAAACCATTAGTTGTTTTTGTTTCCACATTGTTATTTTCATTGGGATATGAAATGATTCAGACAATTTTTTTAATTTGCCATTTACACCCCTGTCGTATGTCTGTTGTGACACGTTGGTATTATTGTACAGCCAGCATCCATGGAGATAAATGTTATCTTTGCACCATTTCAGCTTAATTTTGATCAATGTTTTTCTAAATTCCCTGGGAATGGACAAAGTGTTCCTTGTCAACTTGTGAAGAATGTGTGGTCTTATGCTCTTGTCTTGTTCTTTATCTCTCTCAATGATGGACTTTTTTGTTAGTTTCATTCCAATCTTTTAAATATTTATTTCACCTTTTAGAAGGGACTGGAGAATTTCTAGACTCGTGGTTGAACCTAGTGGAGAAGATGATCAACCCGAAGACTGTGTTAGAGTCCCCCCACACACTGCCCCCCAAAGGAAAGGCGACTGGTCTCACCCCTTTCAACCCTGTGCAATATCTTATCAACACACAGAAGGTAAGAAGAATACGAAATAAAATTTTATCTAAATTCTCTCATGACATTGACAAAAATACTTCAGTTATGAGTGAGAAGAGAGGGAAAGAAATGATGAAATGTACAAACATATTTTGAAAAATGATCCGTGGAAATTTCAGTGTAGTAAAAAATACTATTACAATTACTTCTCCTTCTTGGTAAACATGTAAGCACCGGGACAATGTTTATTTACTGATATTATAGAGAAAGCCAACTATAAATTGTGTCCTTTCTCCTACAAGTATTCTATACCAAGTTTTGTTTCCTCACATTGAACCAATCCCCCTTTGGCTTTGCTTTGCTTTTTGAACTGTAGGCCGCCTTCAATGCCGTCATGAATCTGTGGAACAAAAACCCGTTGTCAGTCCATGGAGGGCGTATCTCTGAATCTGTGCTGGCCATTCTGTGCCATATCATCTGTGGGGAAACCATCATTAAAGTAAGTGACTTTCATTTAGCGGGTTAGTTTGGAGATTGATGGTAATTACCATTTGTGTTTCTTTCTTTAGTTTTGTTATCTAATTCTGTATCCATTTAATGATGTTGTTTCAAGACGGGTCTGATACTCAAGATGACCCCATAACCCTTCTGAAAATGGTATAGAACTGACAATAATAGATAAAGAAACTGATTATAGAATTTAAATCTCCAGTGTTCATTCATCTATTATTTTTATTGTGGAAAGATATTTCATCTAGTTGATGGGATAAGCATCCCTTGATTTACGATAGCAATAGCATAACTTTTTGAACATTCATTTAAAAAATGGGAAGGAGTATTGCTTTCTTCTTTAAAGAATAAAACATGAAAGCAAGCGTCATGTGAGATCATGGAGGAAAAGAAAATGATTTGATACAGATACAAATTCGCATCCTTTTTTTGTTTTGTTTTCCTACTTATTTGGTTTGTAACTCCGTGAACTTTTGCCCTTGTATTGGATGAACAGAAACATGTAGAAAAGGAGAAAGCAGCCGCAGCATCTGGAACGGGAGATTCTGCCGTTGATTTGAGCGGGGCCGGTCCATCCAATCACCTGGGAGGGCCGGGCACTGGTCTGGGGCCGCCGGGCACTGGTCTGGGGCCCTTGACCAGCTTTCTACTGGCTCGGGGCAGTGCTCGCAATAGTGGCAACAATAGTGCCAGTAGTGGTAGTGGCACTGTCACTCCCAGCGTGGGGGGAGTCGGCGGAGCTGAGCTGGCCAACAACCCATTGGATTCGTTGTCGACGTTTGTCAACCTGGGACACCTCCATCAGGTAAGGAGAGCCTAAGACATTTATTATATCCATTCTCTGGTATCTCAACATGTTTACCCTAATGCTATGAAGTACTTAGCTACATACTTTCACTTTCTGTTCAAAGTTTGACAATCAGAAATTAACAGGAACATGCTTTTTAAAATCTTTTATTTCTGTTTGAAAAAAATGAATGATTAGAACTGATTTATTCAAAAATGTATCTATCAATTATTTCTTAAGGTGTGAAGCTTTTAGCCGTGCTTTTGACTTTTACAACTCTATATGATAAATTTTTTGATTTTGATTTGGTTATAAAGTTGAGGAAAAAAAAGATTGTATATTTTTTTCTTCTTCTTTTGAACGTGTTTTAGTTATTAGACATGGGTTTCACAAGGGAGCAGGCTTTTGTGGCTCTACGGAACACCTCCGGGTTGGAACAAGCTACGGAATATATTCTAGCTCACCCTATTGCACCACCACCTACTGATGTTGTAAGTATTCAGTCATTCTCCAATTTCAGAAAGAAGTCTGGTTATATATTCTAAAAGTCTATTTTTTCTGAAGGTATGAAACAATTATTGTACAGATTTTTAAGAATATGAAAAAAAGTAGCGGACAATAATTAATGGTTATTTTGTGTCTAGATAAAAGTAAAGTAGCCAATTTTTCTGTGATGATTACTTAGACAAGCATATGTCTGACATTTATTGAAGATTCTTTCAATTCTGAGAGAAAGTAGGCATATGAGATATTATTCGGCAACATTCAAGCATATCGATACAGACGCACGCATTAATTTCAAAAATTTGAAGGTGTTAGAAGTTGGATGAAGTGATTATGTTGTTGTAATCACAAGTTCAGCACCTTTATTTTTTAGCCAATGGTGTCCATTTTCCTTTTCTTGTTGTGGATTCCATGAAACCTTGACTTGTTGTTGTTGTTGTTGTCAGGCTGGTGGGAGTGGCGCTATGGAAGAGGAAATGGATGAAGAAGGGCAGATTATGAAGGCCATTGCTATGTCTCTTGGGGAAAATGCTACCATGTCAACAGACCAGGTGATTTTAAATGAAGTGATAATAGTAAACTATATAATTTAAGTCAAAAGATATCACGTATTGGCGAACGAGGAAGCTAGAAAATGAAGCCATTCGATTTGTGATTGTTAGAAGAAAAAGAAGATGTACATGCATATAACTTATTGTCTCGTCACAAAGCATAATGAAAATGATCTTACTTTCAGTTTTGTATTCTTTGAAAACATAACTGAACCATATTTTTCTTACTTCAAATAATTTTAGCCTAAGAATGGAAGCAAAGAGAAAAAGATAGGTGCTGAAACTGAGGAGAAGCAAGAAGATGAAGAACCATTGGACTCCTCCATTCTAGACGACTTCACCCTCAATATTTTCCCAGGTTGGATTGAACACTTTAAAGAATTTCTTCATTAAACTTTCAAAGTAGATAGATTATAAGCTTTAAAGTGATAACAGGATTTTGTCAGTTATAGTTATTCTCATTGATATCAAATGTGTATTAGTTTTGTTAATATATTTGCATTTTGAGCACACTAAGCAAAAATTTGTTTTCAAAAAGAAAAAGAATTATTAATCATAATCACGGAATGACATAGTTTTGCTTGAATTTAATTGAATAAACATTACTTTGAAAAAATAATTTTGTTTCCTCAAGAGAGAGAGAGAGAGAGATGTCAGTGCCATTGTGATTGACCAACTAATTAATCCTCGTCTCTCATGCCTTGCAGGTTGCCTTAAATTGCTGGACACCTTACCCGAGACCGTGTACAGAGTCTGTGATTTGCTGATTGTTGTCATGCACCGCAACGGCCCCCAGTGGAAGAAGGAAATTCTAGCAAGCCTTTGTGCTGATGTAAGCAGGATTGTAAATAAGATAACAAGTAAAGAGTGAAACAAGGATTGTAAATAAGATTACAAGTAAAGAGTGAAACTGTTTCTCTTTGAAAATCTTCTTCCCTGAGATACTGAAGTGAATATTATAATTTTTAATTTGTATCTTCTAGGTACAAGCCTGCTGTGTTGTAGGGTCTCTCATTTTTACATCTAAATGAGAGGCAACACTAAGTAGGCGACATTAAAATTTGTTTGGTTAGCAGCTGAGTAATGCGTCCAGTATATTGCTCATAGCGCCATTCAAGGACGGGTGCAGTGGGCTGATCACCTGCTTGCCGTAGTTCCTGATCCATAGTATTTCAAAGCTCTGTGTTTTGTCAAAGTGGTTATTGGGGCATCTTCCTCATTCACCATTTGAGACTGAGCTGGGTACTTACACGGCTAATGTGGTATGAGGCATTGGATAACAAAACACAAATCTTCAAGGTACCTTGAATTGAGAAAGCTGATTTATTATTTATTCAAAGAATAAAAACAAACCGTTTTGGTAATCATTTGATGAAGTTTTTCATGGTTTTAGAACACTTAGATTCTTTTGGATTGATTAACACTCAACTCAAGCTTTTATTTTATTTCTCGCTTCAGATTTGCGAGTTGTGCAAGGAAATGACGTCTTATGCAGAGGAAAATAACTTAAACAAAATGCTGGAGTCCCCCAGTGCTCAAAAGTTTGCAACAAGACTTCATCTATTGAGCCTACTGGCAGAGGTAGGTTGGATTTAGTGTTGGTGCCTTTAACAACAACAACACACAGAGGAAAGCGATTTCTTCTTCTTCTTTCGTTCACACGATGAAAGAGATGATGCTTGATACCATGAAACATTATATGCAGTATCCCTACAATTTTTCACACATACACACACTCGTACCTAAGTCTTATGTCTAGAACATCAACAGACTTGCCAAACGTCTCGGGTCAAACTTGCAGTTTTTTCTGAAACGAAAATGCCCCGCTGTTTTTCTCATTTGCTCTTTTTTGATTCGTTGCTTGGCAAGTCTGCTGACTCTATGAGTGATTTGAACAGAGTGTATTTCCTACTGCGTGTTTGTGTTAAAGCCTTCGAATTATCCGACTGCCTATCTTCAGGAGATCAACCAGTGTGTAGCAGTGGTAGCCATGCACCAAGCCAACCTGCCTTCCATCATGACGGACTTGCTGGTAGCCAGTAAGAATGCCCTCCTCAATCCTGGGGAACCACCGGCGGATAAGGCCAAGCTGACACCCAAGTGAGTCGGGGGGGAAGGATATTGACACCATTTACACCATCTCTCTCTCTCTCTCTGTACATCAGATTTCTTTCCTCTTTCTCTTGCAAAGATTTCATTCCTATCCTACCATTCAAACAACCGAAGTTGACACTTTGACGTTTTTGAAAGAAGATGCCAATTTTCTATGATGATCTTTCTAGACAAGCATATATCTGAATCTTTATTGAAGATTTTCTGATCTGAAAGAAATTTGGCATTTTCTCTGTTTGATGCTATTTGATACTTATTTTATTTTACTCTGTTCATAGTACGTCTGTACCAAATACATTCAGTGGGTTTAATACTGGAGCTTGATAGGATCGACACCATTTACATAATTATTTGTATTTCTGATTTCCTTATTTAGATACAAATCAGAATTGTTTTTCTCTGGCATAATTTTCTCTTATATTGAAAGAAAAAGAGCACTCTGATCCTCCCATTCAAGCAGGCACTTTGTCGACACTTTGACACTTTTGAAAGAAGATACCAATTTTCTATGATGATCTTTATAGACAAGCATATATCTGAATCTTTATTGAAGATATTCTGATCTGAAAGAAATTTGTCATTTTTCTGCTTGATGGTTTTTGATGCCATATTTGATTTTATTCGGCTCAAATATGTTCTCTGGGTTTGTACTCGAGTTTGATAGGATTGGCCAAATTTAATTTTTTTTCTGTATTTCTCAATTCTTTCTTTAGATACAAATTAGAATTGTTTTTCTCTGGCTTAATTTTTTCATATTAAAAGAAATAAAGTTCACCACTGTTACCCTCCCATTCAAGAAGATACCAATTTTCTATGATGATCTTTATAGACAAGCATATATCTGAATCTTTATTGAAGATA
>JAULCB010057496.1:0-10672 GCA_032358575.1 Dendronotus rufus | reverse complement strand
AATAACATGTCTCTGTAATATTGTGACCAAATGACAAATTTCCAGAAATGGACAATAAAGATCTATTATTATTATATAAGCAACTGGAATTGAAAAAACAGTTCTTCTTTGTTTACCAAATCGTCTTAGGAAAGAATCAATTATCATTGGTGCAAGAGCAAGCTTTATTTCTCTCAAAGAGTGTGCTAATATTTGTCTATGTATATTGCCAAAGTATGATATGAATATTGTATTGATATGCTAATTTACTTTGACAATATTTTTCAATACCTGCAATGAGATTATTCAATTTTTGAGATGGAGATGGGGGTATACAAGTGTAAAATTAATTCAGATCACATGAAAAGGACATCAAATCTATCAACAGATGTCTCTCCAAAAGTATACTACTAGACCAGAAAAAATTGAGATAAAACTGCCTAAAATAAAAGGAATTGAACACAAATAATGCGCCTATCGTGCCTTGTCTGTGAATGGCACAATGAGCAAAATATAAATAGTGTAATAAATAAAATGAGCAAGTTGATTCAACAAACATTGATAAACAAGTTTTAGTTTTGAGAGAAGGATCCATTTGAATAACCATCTTTCATAATTTGCCATAACCATCACTGTTGGACTGAAATGACGTGTTCTTCTTGAGAAGACGCAACTCCTCCAAATTCTATTTATCGGGTAGCTTTATTACAATTCGACTAAAACAATTTTTACAATTCCTTTATTTACTTTTTAAAAAATAGTGATAGTAATACTGAAAAATTATGTTTTGACAAAACTTTATAAGTATTCAATTTCATATGGAATAATGTTGGTATAAACATAAAAAATCTAAAGGAAAAAATCTTTAGATGACTAAGAAATATGAATAAATAGAATCAATGCTAATGTTTCAGTAAAGATATTAAAAAATTATTTTCATCAAAAAGTGTGTACAGAAAGAGTATGAATGCTCAGTAGTTCCCTGGCTTTAGTCTTGGTCATCAACTAAATGCTGATGTAAAAGTAAAAATATGTCAAGCATTGCACATCACTGATTGCTGTGTACGCTAAAATAAACTTTCAATCAATGTATACAAGATTTAGATGAAATACATTCAAGAACCGATACGGCAAAAATGCTTATGTTACAACAAAAGTGGCAATAATATTACGAAGTATATTGAAATTATTATGATATAACACATATGTAGTGATAATTTCACTGCACACTTATTTCAAGATTGGAAGGCAACAAGATATGTATATTGTATACTCAACAAACGTATTCAATATTCTATCATATTGATATAATTTTCCTGAATCTAGATAACATTTGCATAACTGTAAGCAAATTTGTATTGGTCTATGTAGTGTATGCTCCCCGGGGAGTTGAGAAGGAAGAATTAGTTTGCTACGGCATGTCAGGGGATTGATTTGATATTGTAAAGCGCTTAGAGCATGATGAAGATTGTGAATAGGCGCTATATATTAATTGCCAATTTGATTTGATTTAGTGTGGAATGTTAAAGACAGAACAGCCTTTTTTGTTTGAGTGTAATGTAATTTTCTTATACAACTTTATCAGCTGCATATTTATAATATAAAAAAACATAAATACAAGTTTTGCAATACCTGAGAATAATATTACTGGGTGCAGGAGTTGTGAAATTATATAACAAAAAACATTCAACATTGTAAAATATATCAGGAATTGTGAAAAAAAGAAACATTGTAAAAACACATTTCAACATTGTAGAACATAATATGATGTAATCCCCCCAAAAAAACCAAATGAAATAAATCAAGAAATTATACTACAAAAATCAATAAAAACAAATATATAACAATATTCTGAATAAAATATTTCGAGTATTTTTGAAAGCACACTAAACATGCAATTGGAACATGTAATCAGAGAGTGAATGTTAATTAAATAAAGAAAGACCTAGGACAAAAGCTGAAAGGATCGAAACAAATTGTAACTAGGATTCCTTTTCATTGGTAACAATTCAACTCATTTTGAGCTCCACAGAATAGCTATGAAGTAAACATTGGTGTCACACAGCCCTGGTTAAATGTTAAAAGTTAAGGTGATTTTTCAGTCCAGTTCAATGGTCCAGTCGACCAGAAATGGTTTTCAGAATGTTCACATGAGAAATTTTAAAATAATAATACTTGAGGTAGGAGAGGGAGAGGGGGTGGAGGTTATTCCCACTCCCAGACAACAGTGATTAGAGAGAAAAAGTTATTATCAATTATCTCCAGTCCCACTAAGTAAGAAGAAAAATATAGTAATCAATTATTTATTTTTTCTTTTCATCCAATTTCTATGTTCTAAGTTTCAGTTTTCTCGGAATAGAATATAGCACAATGTGACAAAAATAAAGTAGATATTTAAATCATCCTCATCTGCCCCTCAAATCTTCTGAGCTTTTGTTATTCATGAATAAATTTCAAATGCAATGACAGTAGTAAATTTAGAAATTTAGATTGGAACTTTAAATCAGATTATGATCTCCATAAAGTGCACTTGAAAATATTAATGAGTATTATACATTACCACCAGGAACTTAGCATCATAATCATTCTCCAGTCTGCAAGCCACTGAAATGAATCATAGTAAAGCAAGATTAAAGCTTCCACATCATTAAACACACACCAGTACTTAAAACACAGCTTAACAAATTTGGATAAATTTCAATAAAATTCCTGTAAATAGTCAATTGTAGTTTTGAAAGCTCATTTCATTCCTTAAATCAATAATACATCTCACTGTTTTTGAGGTAAAAGTAAGATATGAAAGAGCAGTAATTTTTTCAAGAACACCCTAACATATAACTGAGAAGGCATTGTTGTATTATATCTAACACATATTGTTTAATCCATCATATTGTACTGGGTTTTCTCTATCAATTGGTGCAGAACACAACCGTTTCTGATGCTTCAGGGTGAAATGTAAGAAAATGTAAAAGTATGAATTATAATTTGTGCAATGGCTTCTTTGATCATCACAGGTAATTAGACATGAATTTTGCTTTCAAAATAAAAAATAAAAAATTGTATCTAAATATAAAAGTTAACCCTGACTCACTTGATTCCAATGTTTGTGTCTGATTTGAATATGATGGCAAAAGATTTTTCTGTGTCTGGCTGATCCATGTGAACCAATCCCACATATCGGCCAGGAGGAAGGAGATAACGTACATCCACATCCCACGAAATCATGAACTTGGACTTGTTGCCTTCAATGTCATCAGGGCTATCATTGTATTTGTCATACAAGTAATCCACAGACACTGGAGGATGGACACCTTTGTCCAACTGAAAGTAGAATACAAGAGCTATGAGAATGGAGATAAATTCTGAAATAATCGTCACAACTCTTCAGGTTGATATGGAGTTCTTTTTGCAGACCAATAAATACAAATATGTGGCTCTGAATCATCATGAATATTTTTGTTGATTGCTTGTTACATGGGAGATGTGTGGTATTGAATGCTCCTTCCTGTATGAAATCCACTTTGATGTTCTTGTTGTGTTTGTTTCATTGCCTAGTCTTTCTTCTTCTATCCAGGTGTAGATCTTCCATGGTACATTTTCTAAAGGGAGTCCTCTGTAATGATCTCACTCTACCTACAAAGGTAAAGAAAAACTATAAAATTTTCAATCTGTTGTGGTTCCTCTTGTTTGAATGGTGATTGTTTTTCTCATCTACTTCTCTTCCTTGTTCAGCTCTCAACTCAGAATACATTTGATTTGCACCAGGTACACGGTTTTCTATTACTTTTATGAGAATTTCCTATCCAAAAATGATGACAATATCAAGCAGTTATCAACTTACCTTGAATATTCTGAAACCAACAGGATATTGTGGTTCAGCTTGTCTTTGCATGATATGAACTACAAGAGGAACACCAGAACCTGAAAATAACAGGAATGATAATTACATAAAGCATTAAAGAACAACTCAAAATATGGAATCATTGATTAACTTATTTTCAGAAACATATTATCAAAAGAAAAATATTTGGATATTGAATCAAAAACACAACTTTATTACCCAAATCATCTTGACAACATCATAGTTACCTGTATCTGGAATTGAAATGAGATACTGAGGATTTGTGCTGTATGAATCTCTGTTGGAGACTTGACCTCCAGCATTCACTCCACTGATGAAAGCTCCAAACATAGTTTTTTCAAAAGCTGTGAAAAGTCATTTAAAAAATGATCATAATAAAAACCTAGGTATGTGCTGAAGCTGAAGATTTATAAGGAAACGTCTCGAAGAAATCTGGATCTGGATCTGGATGTGTACGCTGAAGAATCCACTTTTGGCATCATACATACAGCGATCCATATTATAGACTGGATGGTCTTTACAAAATAGATAATAACACACACATGGGGAAGGTAGAAATAGTCCTAATTACTAATGGTGCAATTTGCAATTCAGGTTTTAAAGGCCTCAACAGTTGGTTGGTTGATTGTGAATTCATCAAGATGGTTCCAGTCAATGACTGTTTGTACGAAAAATGAGTGTCTGTAATTTTGAGTGTGTGAAGGAGGTAGACTAAAACAGTATCTATTGTACTCTTGAAAATAAAATAGATTATAATACCAACCTATTTTGATTATTATGTCTCTAGAACGGTAATTTGAGGCATATTTATCTAAAAAAACAGAAATGACTTCACAAGAGAATCAAACTTACATAATTTGAATGTCTTGTCATCATGAGTTAACGACTCCTCATTTTCACAGGACAGAATATTTGCATCAACAAGCACTTCCCTGTAAAGATTTTGATTTGAAATAGAAATCAAAATCATGGAAAGGTTCTTTAAAAAAAAGTAAGTCTTCTGTACCTTTAAGCTCACATCCTATTTTTGGTAGACTGAAGTCTTTTTCTGGATAGGACACTGGTCTATTGCAGATTACTTTCTTAACTCACATGTGCAAGTCATTACCCCTTCTACAACTAGGCGGGGTGAGGACTGTTGTGTAAAAATGCCTTTTAAGTGCATACCATCAGGTATTTTGGTCAGGATTCAAACCTAGGATCCCACGATCTTGAGTTGACCACACTGATCGTCACGCCATCAATGCCCCCGAAACGGTTCTTAAATCTTTGACTAAATCAACACAATAAAGACAAAAGTTTATGTCCAGCTATCATTACCATGGAATGATAGTAGGAAGGCAAGTTTTTGTCCCAATCCTCATTTTGAGTAAAGAAAGAAAGAGCCAAGAAATAGTAGTCATGTGAAATGACATTCAAGTTTCACATATTTTTATCATCATTAATGCAAACAAGCTTGTGATGAAACATTGTACTTTTCTAACCTAAACAATTTCTTTCTTACTTGACATTTTTCAAAGGTGCAGGAGTGTATATGCGGAGTAAAAATGCTTTTTTATTATCACCATCTAATGTGGATGGGATGGCCATGTAACGACCCGGCTTCAGTTTGTGACGGAATGAAGACTGGAGCTCGGTGGTGTACACATTATTCTTTTTCCCCTGAATCTCAGCAGCAATCATCCGTCCTGAAGCTTTAAGTTTGTCTCCTTTGATCTGTAAATGTACGAGGAAAGTAAAAGAAAGGCTTGACAAAAGAAATAAGATTACAAAAGAAAGAAAAATAAAATAAAACCCTCACAAAAATGAAAGAGCAAGTAAGTATCAAATCTCCATGTATCAACAAGATCTGCTTGATTGGAAGAACGTTTTGACAATCACATAGCCAGTATGTTGTCAACCATTTCAACTTTTAAATTGAAAAGAGACTGGAGATCATCAATTACACTTTTTGAAAGTTAAGATTATTCTGTTACTTACAGTTTTAATGTCAACAATTATGCTGTTTCAGCTTTTCATAATGAAAGCAAACAATTGTGATACATTAATGAATTATTATTCATTCAACAAATTTGCACTTTTGGGGTTTTCATGGTTTTTTATACAAAACTTTGTCATTAATTCAATTATTGGATTTTCTTTGATTTTTTTTCATGCAAAATATCATTTTTAAATGAATTATGTCTGGTGTAAATTGCAGTTCATTTGGACATTGTTTTCAGAAGTCTTTAGAAAATAAAGTGTATGATATTTTTGGACACCAGTATTTATGGCATTTTCATGAAATATTTGACTCACACATGCACACCTTAAAGATATGGGTGCTCGATGTTGGTGGATAAATGATCATGTCTGTTTGTCTTGATACATGTTATTACAGATTTTGTACATTTATTTGTGTCAGAATTATTACAGAAGAACTTTCTTTTCATTCATCTCCTTGTCTCATCAGTATCAAAATAAAAGGATTAGATCAATTCAGCGTAATTTTTGACATACTTGCTTCATAACTCACCTTGTATATATTACATCTGATGGAAGCATTTCCTGTTTTCCTCTTTGGGGTGTGTTGAACCATTTGTACAAGAAAAGGAATTGTTCCATCCTCAAGTATTCCTTATTGGAAGGAAAATATGAATAATCTTGTAACAGATAGATAAATGATAGCATTTATAATATAATGCATGGATCAAAAATCAGAATTCACAGTCACTGTCACTCTAAAAATATCAAAAATAAAGCATGCATGAAAAAAAGGTTCTATACATTTGATCTTTAATTATAGGTTTAATGATGCTGGAAGAAAGCACATTCAGAATCATGACCTCTCCAGGACAACCAACCACCGTTACAACATTATGACTCCCTTGTTGAGGCTAAAACTAAAAGAAGAAAATCTTAGTTTTGCATAATTTGCAAATGTTTGTAATGGTGAAAGCCCTCAGTAAACTTTGATTACCTTCCTCTGTCAGTGTAAAAGAAAAGCGAGGGTTTTTCAGGACGTCACGGAAACCTCCCATTCTACCTTCATTCCATTCTCCAAAGATATTGAGAATAAAATCTGAAAATAGTGAGAGCCACAGTAAGATCATATAAGACATTTTTTAGACAATAAAATTCAATCAATTTAATGTATAAATTGTAACGTGAGTAATCTCTGTCTAGCATACGTATCCTTATTCATCCAATTATTGTTGTTCTCTACGAGAGAAGATATCATTTGTGCAAAATTTGGTGTATGCAGCCAAGGCATCTGAGCCAGGATACTGAAATGCAAAAGGCCCAAAGTCATAAGTCAATAGAATAAAAGAAAATACTCAATTTGACATCAATCTCATTGCTGCATATCTCAGTTGTTATGGAATTGTTAGCCCTATTGGATTTTCAGCAAAATGAATTTGCTTAGAAGAAGTTCAAACTTATAAGAACACATTTTGGGTTAAGTTAATGAAAGCTATTAGGATGGTATGTGAAAACTCCCAATTCTCCTAAGTGGTTTGAAAATAAATGCTTGAAGTGGGTGTAGCGTTTAGAGTAGCCTATATTTTTTATTGTCTGTTATGGATGCCTGAAACTGTGCAAACATACATACATAGTTTTTATATACTATTTCATTAGACTAGAACATTTGAACTGGTGTCTAATTGCCCAAATATTCCAAATAGAAAAAGAAAAGAAAAAGGTAGTTAGTTTTCCATTAAAATGAAAGGAAAGTAATCACTAATGAAACAAATGAAGGTTATTTACAACCCTGCAGAAAAAGAAACTTACTCATGGGATCTGATTTTCCATCACTGTCAAAATCTGGAGTGAGAGAGCAGATAGTAGTCTGGGAAAAATATGTCAAAAAGTCTTCAAGGCAGACATAAAATTCTCCATCATCTTTCTGCGGGACTTTGTCGTTACTATTTGCAATTAACTCCCATTCTTTGCTCCTGTAGAATGAAAATAGGTGATAAATGAATGACTAGTATTTTGAAAAAATGTCAGTATAATGAAAGGCAGATACAGACAATAATGCCTATCGTAAGAGGTTAGAGAGTAAGTTTTGTATAATATTATCACTAAACATTTCCATTCTTTCCACCCTGAGATGATTTGGTCGAATAACTGCCATGAATATTTCTTGCTGGCAATATAAAATGTTGACAGTATAACTATAATTTTTTTTACAAAGGTAAAGAAGGTACGTTCTGGCAAAAACATTAGTGGATGGCAGTATAACGAAAAATCCTTCCTTAGAAGAGTATAATTTGCTTCATTCTTGGCAAAAACTTGTCAGTAAGTGAGAATAGCGATACAACAAGGTTGTACTATAATTGGTCTTATCAAGAAAAGACACAAGTAGCAAACATTCAAAGTACCATTATTTGTTCAAATATTGTGAGATAAAGACCCAGAGCATGGTTTCTATCCATTGTATGAAGACTGTACAGTCAGTGAGAAAGTAGATTGATGACAAAGTATAGAATGAAACAAAGTAGTCCTCACTCATCACTCCAGGCTCCTTTCCATTCTCCACGACCCCAAGGATTGCGAACTCGAACTAATTTTGTGTTGTTTATCTGGCAAAAATAATATTAAAAAATTGTTAAATATATATGATAACTTGCCCAATTTCACGCTGTTTACTGTTCAACAAAAGAAAAGTTTATTTGTTTCTTAGTGCATTTATGCATCTCTTTTGTTGAATGGTATTGGCTGGTGAATATTTATTTGAAATGGAGGTAAAAACTAACAAACAAGTACCGCTGCAAAGGAAAACTAAAAGCGACTGCCTCTGTCATATGGGTGTGTTAAATAGTGTTGTGTCACTAAGATTTGAGAGTAGTGATGTCATTATGAAACATGATGTATTGTATTTTCTCACCCCCGATTATGAATCTGGACAGAAATGGTGGTTAGATAAATAAAAATCATAAAACAAATGATTACATTCATATGCCGCTTATCCACAGTCATCACCAAGCTCTTAGTGCTTCACAATACCAGATTTTCTCTCCAACAGGCAAATCCATTCCACACCATCTCTTTCATTCCTAAAAGTTAGGCATATAGGTGGTTATGCTATCACAATGGTTAGATCTTTCTCTGTGTATAGCTGGGTTATCATTCACACTTGAGTTAAGTGAGAAAGAAAATGGGTTAAGCGCCTTTCCCAGGGACTCAAAATGGGATAGCACCGATCTGGTATGAATCTGAGACCTTTCGATCTTGATTAAAATAAGCTAACAGTGATGCCAATAAGGTGCTATTGCTTTTGGGATTAAAAAGAAGAAGAATATTTGATAAAAAGGACTCTGCCTCATACTAATCAATGATCCCAAATATCACATTTACAAATAATAGATGCTTACAGCGTTCTTAGAATGAAAATACATAAAGAGAATAAAAATACAGACACTCTGAAAACCTCTGAAAAAATGATAATTTAAAAGCATTCCAACCTGACTTGCTCCAACTAGGGAATAAGCATGACCTCCAACCAGACCCTTGTGGTTGTCATGCTGATCCTGAGAAGAAGAAAAACATAAGTTCATGCGTTAATTCTATCATGAAATGTTACATCAAAGAAAAAAATGTGATTGAAAATGGTTAAAGCAATCATCTGAATGAAAACAATCATAAGAAAATTTTATTTGAAAATTGTTCATTTCCTTTTCTTACCGGAACAACACATGTTATCTGTGATCCAGACTTCAAAGCATTCTTGATACGATTATGAAATGAATCTTGAGTATTTTCTTGGTCATCAAGCTCTATGCGTTCCCCTATTCCTCCAGTGAGTTGTAGATATGCATCTCCTGGCTGTCCACCGTAGACAGCATCATATGATCCATGCAGCCTGTAAGTTACAATGGGAAATTAGTTTGATCAGTTGAGAGAACAATATTTTGTTGTCATCAAAAGCTATATGATCTGTTCAAAATGGAAATTTTCCTTCAGTTGACTTTCTTTCAAACTGTTTACAATAATAATACAAATACACCGACGGACCTGGTCAATTTTCTGTTGTCCCACCTTTTAATTCCAGTTGTAAGGTTTGAAAGTAAGACATAGTTTAACATTTTTTAATTAAAAGCAAAAATGATTATCATTAACTGTGACTGACTGGTCAAGTTAACCATTATGTATTTCAGTTTACTTTCAATAATCAGTGAGGACATCTCTAAAATGCTAGGCTAACTTGAAACCAAATAATATTACCTGGCAAAGGCTTTCTCCAATAATGAAACCCAGACTTCATTTGTATGTGTAGAAGATTTGGCACCCCATGGAACATTGCCATAAAGAACTGGAAGATAGTCATCAATGTAGATATCTTCCCATTTCCCGAAGCGGAAGAAACGAGCATGAAACACACCATCATATGCTTCTGAATTAGAAATACTATATGTATCAATTGGGATCACCTGTAATGAAAATGTAGATAGACATTGATCCTTGAAGGTTATCTTTTGTTCTGTTCATAATCAATATCAATATAATCCATATTATATAAGATATTATATAGATTCAAGCTAGTCAATGTTGTCAAACGGTACCCATAAATCATGTCTTAAAAACTTGGTAATCGGGTAAAGTGCTAAAAATTCTGAAGGAATATTTGCATGCATTATGATCATAAAAAGATTGATCGATTTTCTATAAAAAGGAGATGATACCAGTGTGATAGCTGACAATGTGTAACAATAGGTGTTAGAATATAGACTGAGGAATATTTTTCGAAACTTTCCCACAATTCTAATAATATACGGAGTGCTTATTCCTGCCGTACGGCATACGGCAGGAATAAGGTCAGCCAAGGCATGACGTTATTCCTGCCGTACG
>JAULCB010057274.1:0-10675 GCA_032358575.1 Dendronotus rufus | reverse complement strand
TTTAAAAGTCACCGGGTCTAAAACGACCCACGAGTGGCGAATAAGGTGTTTTTTTAGCGAGTGGCGGTAAAGGTTAAAATGTCATCTGTATACCCTCTTAAGGATTTCTACCACAACAACAAAAAGGCTATTCCTCAACTCAACCTTATAATATTCTATACTATATAAATGGCTGAAGATAGAACCTACACCTATTTGACCAAATTCAGCATCTTGCATTGCATATATTCTTTTCTAAGTAGGTATATAGTTTTGAGGGCATAGCTCCCCCCCCCCCACCCACCCCTCTGGTGAATTAAAGTAACGCACTGACCACTATGCCACAAGAAAATAACGAGTAGTCTCCCTCTAGTGAACAATGCGTCTGTATTTGTATCCATCTTTTAACCCAAAAACACACAACATAAATAATCTCTGTGTCCTTAATTTTCAATGGTAAGAAAACCAACATACTAGGTAAAGAAGAGTAACAGTTTCTTAAGAACACACACGGTAAATAAGACAAACAAGTGCAGTACACACATTATCAAACAATGAATACATTCTATCCCATGCCAAGCCCACCATTGATATAAAAAATGACACATCCAAACAACAATTAGCTCTTCACAATATTATGGCCTATCATTATCCCAACATTGATTTGATATTTTTTTTAGAGCAACACATCCCAACTTCAGCCACCTATTCACAATATGTTCTATCCGACCCCAATACCTATTCTGTTAGAAAAAAAGATGACACATCCCAACAGCTGTGAGCTCTTCAGAATACGTTGTTCTACCCCACCATTGATAAATACAAGCTACCTCTTCACAATAATAATAATAATGATATAATGTACAATAACAATAATAATATAATGCAATTTTTGTATAGCACCAGTTTCCACCTCAGATGCTCAACAGCGCTTTACAGAAACACAAGACTTCATTAATTCTATCCCATTCCAGTCCCCCACCATTAGAATAAAAGTAACCCATCCCAACCTCAGTCGGTCTTCATACAATGCAGCGCTGTCCATTCGTTGAACAGGCTGAGCTGAGCTTGGAGACCAAATTTGACGACAGGTTCGTGACATAAAAACAAATAATGAAGGAAGAAGAATACAGTCGGTCGTTTTTCCACAAATGAATCCAAAAATGTGTTGACTAGTCAATACGATGTGCTTCACTTCACGGGTTATGTAATATAGTGACGACAATCCGTTCTACAGGTCTGTAAATGGCCCATCACAAAATTATCTGAAAATGTTCCACAATTCAAGAAGAAAGGGATTATACAATTACCTTTCAATAAAAACAATAATAAAAAAAAAATGTTTAGTACAGCGGTCCCTAACTAAAATGGGATTGTCTGAAACCAGGTAATTGGCTGAAGATTTACAGGCCTGGTTAGTAAAAATAAGTCTGAAATCAGACAATTGGCTGAAGATTTGCAGGCCTGCAATACTACTACTACGTGCTTCACTTCGGGGGTTATGTATAGTGCCCACAATTGGTTCTAATCTACAACGTTCTCTCCTATCCCAAGAGGTCCCAACCCAGGCTGCTTCTATACGAGTGGTAGATGACAAAGGCAGCCACCCCCATCACAGCCGTCACTGTCCACATGGTGGTCCTCACAAACAGACGGCCTCGGACGTCATTGCTCGCCTGGCGTCGTCTGGCAGCGTTGCGGTTATGGATGCGATGAAAGTGGTTGTGGGTTTGTCTGATAGATAGGCAAGAAGGAAGAGAAAACAATAAAAAATATATTAAGTAGGTATAAAGTTTCATTTCTATATACATTCATTATGCATTGCATTTACAAGACATATCTAGGTACTCGTCTTTCATTGAAAGATATTTTTTTCTAAATAATATTCAAATAAGCATATTATAATTTTGTTTGAAAGAGAAATCGGTAGACAACTCGGTAGACATTGAGAAAAAAAGGTTTCAAACAGCACACAAAATGCAACCACTTATATTTGTTATTGCTTAATCAAGGCTGGTTTATAATAAAAACTAAGAGACTCCTATTAATGTACCGCAGTTTATACTTCTACTTGATTTCAAGACTTTGTACAACCTTTACTGAGCTAACAATAGTATAGTTTCATCATCTTCTACATTACCATGGATTGATTCATGTACTCCATGACCACTTGGGACTATAAATGTTTTGTTTTGATATCCGTTGCCTTTTATCGCGTTAACAGTGTCAACACCCAGCTCTATGCTCAGTTTTAAATTAAATGGTGAATGAGGTTGATGCCCCAATAGCCATCTTTGACAAAACACGGAGCTGGGAAATACTATGGATCAGGAACTACGCACGGCAAGCAGGTGATCAGCCCACTATAAATGTACGATTGTTTAAGTTTAGAGGAACAAGTTTTACAAATCAAATGCAAAAGAATGAATACAGAACAAAAAGAACTTGGCAAACTATTGTAACGCATTAAGGCTAAATAGAAACTAGCATGTTAACGATATATTCATTTTTCAAAATTATATTGAAAACAAACATATCAGGATCGTTAATATCCATTACTTAAGAAATGACATAACAAACAGAAAATATGTACACAATACTTTTATGACCAAGTGCCCCATTTCCTGCCATGAAATTGTTAATGTTTTAATAATATTTTGTAACCATTGTTAGTCTGCATAACCTAACACGTGCCCAAACGGATGTAACAGTCAGTGAACGTATTATTATAACCATGGAACCATCGTTAGGTGCAAAGTATACCTTCTTCTTCTTCCTACTATTATTGTTACGGTTACTAGTTTGTCGGTGATAAGGAGGTACCATCAGTAAAGGTTGTAACCAGTCCGTTTTCTCTTTCACATCCCCATTTACGACAGAGGAAGAGAGAAAACACATGAAATTATTTCTGGATAAAGGTGAAGAATATAGAAAATAAAAACAACTGTACCTTATATACTACATAGTCACCATTGATCTTAGGATCTAGACGTGTTAAGAAATCTAACAGAGATTATCATTATTGCTTAATTACAAAAAAAAAAAAAAAAAAGCAACCTTACTTCTTCTTTCCTTCCCAAACATTTCTATTTTACCATTTCTCAACCTTGTTTCCGGTGTAAGCAGGTCGACTAAAATATTTCAGAAGGGATACCAAAATCTATACACAGGGTGGACATAAAAATCTTTGCCACCTTAACTTGGAGCACCTCTCTCGCTCCAAAATCTGCGAATCAATTTGTATAAAACTGTGCGTGTGTATTGTATGTTAGTGCCATATCACAGAAATATTTTGTTGTCGGCGCTGATATGAATATGATCCTTGGAGGTCAAAGTGTTATAAAAGTCTAAAAAGTAGTTGATTGCTAATCTTACTGGTCCATCTGTAACAGCATGGGGTCGTCAGTGATCTCAATGGGCGGATACTGTAGGTAGATGTCCCCAGCCCGTTTGAGCAGCAACTCGATGGGGAGATCACCGGGGATGGTAGAAAGACATTTGTGGATGTAGCCCATTTCATCACCCGCTTCGTAAATGTCGGGTTCACGGTACAACACCATCTGTACAAAATATAAAATAAATTTAAGTTTTAAAAAAATAGGGTGAGAAGTTTGAGTCAATAGTTTGAGAAAGAAAACCGAGTAAACTTTCAAACCATAAGCTTTTCTTTTTTAAGCAAACAAATAATAAACATATATATCATGATATATCCAAAAGCAAAACTAAAAAACTCCCAAATACTTTTCAAGCTGAAACAAGAGGATTCTTTGTTAAATTTGAATTATAAAAAAAAACTAAAGTATTTTTATTAATCTTCGCATTGTCCTTTTTAAAATTGACGCTAGAACCATTTACTGAAAGGTCAACGAGAAAGAATGAAAGACAGACCACTTACGGCAGCTGACAGGTAGAGAGGCATTAGCCGATGAGAAGCCAGGAAGAAATCAAACACCCGCAGGATGCGTCGGATATCACCGAGGACATGGCTGAACCAGGTGATCACCCACGAAAGGGCAAAAATGGTGCCCAATTCTTGGCTGCAGGATAGAAGAGGAAGAAATAATAATGATTTCACTATTCATTCAGGGGTGTAAATGACACATCAAAAAATAACCTTCACATCCCGATGAAAATAGTAATGTTGGCAATTACTTAAGATAGTAAGGTCTACTTTAATGTCTGTCAAAAGTAAGACAAAAAAAAGAAAGAAGAGAAAACAATATCCAAGGACAAAACTTTTCCACCATAGTAAATAAAACTTTTTTTCCATTCACACACAATGAATAAAGAGGAAAGTTTCCTAATAAAAACGACTTACTTCTCCATATGCTGGCACAGTTCGGGGTTGCATTTGTTGATGAGCGGGTATACATAGTTAAGTAACAGAGACGTCCTTTCCATAGTTTCATCCAAGTACTCCCTGAAACAACCAACCAAAGACACAAAAGTATTGATTTAAAGAATATTTTTTTAGGAGACTTTTAACTTTAATCGTTGGAGAATGACTGACAGTCTTTGTACAGCTATTGTACGCACACAAATTTATAATTATATAATGTACAGGGGTGTAAATGGCAAATAACAAAATAGGCTCAAACATTTCATATCCCAATGAAAATAGCAATGTGGAAACACAAACTAATGGCTTTTCAGTCCACTTGAAATAAGTCTGAAATCAGAGAAAATATTAAAGACTTACAGCCCTGAATGTAGAAAAATTAACTTTCACGATAGAAATACAAAAAGTATTAACTTTTCCTCATTCATCCTAGGCGTTCAATAGAGTTTATACACACAGGTCTTCTTAAAGAGGGATATAGTTTATATAACGGTACAGCTGACGGCCATTACCTCATATGACCAAGGGCAAGCTTCTCCACCATAGCAAAGGCCAGATCTTCATCCATACACAATAAAAAGGTGATGCACACATCGTGAAATCCCTAAAAAAAATTATGAGAGGAAGAGAAATAGTTATCAAAAAGGAATGAACATTGACATATTTTCAGTCGTGTACATTGGTGAGAAACAAAAAAGAAGAAGGCCGCTTTAGTTAAGAGATAAAAGAAACTAGGGACACCATCCAACCACCTGCCAAAAGAAATCCAGAAATACGATTTTTCAATGAACAAGGTACTTGAATTCATATAACACATAACAATAACATACGTATTCGTATATAAAGCGCTTTTCGCCGAGGCCTCAAAGTGCTTTACATTTACACCATAATAAGTAGTGACCCGATGAACTATGTTGTACAGAGAATAATATTACATTTATCTAGCTTGAGTAATATAAGAATGACGATAAAGACTACACAAGACTTACTTGGTAATATTTCAGCTGTTTATGTTTCAGCAATACTCGCATAACGAGGTCTACTAGTTTGTCCTTCATTGACATTCGGACCAAGTCGTCAATACCTAGACAAAAATAGAATATATCAATCGTGTTTAAGTAGATATGAATCTATTTATTGAATACATCTACAATGAACCTTCAGTTTTGCATCATTTAAAATTAAAATCATTCTGTTTCTCCAGTCAGCTATTATACTTTTGATACTCTAGACAAATTACCAATCATCAAGAAATATTGTCTGAAATCTAAACCAAGATTTTATAATTATATTATGGAAGTTAAGTGTGTGATTATGGAGGGTTTCAAATCCATCTATACTTTTTTTCCCCCCTACAATATGAAATTGAAACAATGTAAAAACCGAGAAAAATCATTCAAATTGGACAAAAGATCTCATCAGATCATCTTAACAATCCTAAAACCTAATTATCATCTAAGTTACTACTAGCGAATCGCGCATCTCCAAATCCTCCAGACTCCCTCAATCACCATCTCCTTGCTAACCTGGGGGGAATCGACTGCTTGACCGGTTGACATCCAACACCACTTGGGTGTACGTTTTGGTGTAGGCTTCCATCTCCTCTTGGGCTAAAGAGGAAAAAAACCCAACAACTCTCACTTAAAGTAAAGAAAATATCTGTCTCCCATTCAAACACACACGTGCGCACTTATACTAATTATCATAATAGTGCTCCGTCATCTTCTAACGTAAACCAACATTGATACGACAAAATATGACAAATACAGGAGAATTTTTGCAAGCACTTCTACTTCAAAGACAGATCTGTTGTAAGGAAACTGTAGATGAACTGCAATATATAGTCAAAGCTTTTCACATGAAAAATTATTCTTTATAACAAGTTCAACAAATGTAAATCTATTAAAGATGAAGACAAAATATCTTTTTGAATTGATAATCCTTTTTGTTTTCACCAAAGTATTTTCTATTAACTTAACCTAACCGACCAAACTCAACTTACAAGGTTTGGGTGCAATATTGTTAGTATTAGCACCGATAAGTAGAGGCCAGACTTTTTGTCTCAAAGACTTGTTCAATAAACCACCAGGGCTGATGGCCAGACGGCGCAACTCCTCAATGTCCACAGGATCGGACTGGAGGGCTTTACGGATCTCAGAGATCTTTCTTCTGTCCCTATTAGACCTAGGACTGCCTGCAATTACCAAAGTAGAAAAAACATTCAAAACAGTGTCTAGTCCACGGCCACACAAAATTTACAATGAAATGTAACCCTTGGGACAAAATAAACACAACTTTTATCTATTTTCCTTTTAAGCATTTTATGCAGTATCAATTTTAAGAAAAACGCAGAATTAGTATTTTCTAAAAAATAAACCCAGAAAAAAAAACTTGTATCAACCAACTTTTATACAACCATAAGTTTGATGGTAGATTAAGACTTAAAATTCTTCATTCCCTTTATGTGCACTAATGATGATATCATAACAATTCAATATTTGGTGAAACCATTGACCTGTGTCACTCAAGAGCTTCGTACCTACGTAAAACTTATTTTTTCTTTACCTTCATCTGTACGACCATTTTCCTCTTGCACCTTTCTAGACGGTTCAGGATCAATTCGATGTCGTAAGGTACAGCCGTCGGACGACACACTCTCGTTCTCTTGTGATGTTTGTGAAGAATCCATTTCGTCATCTTTTATCTTTATAGAGTCATCAGTTATATCCATCATTTCTAGTCTGAAAAACAACGAAATAGCAGTCTTAATAAATCAATACTACCATAATAAATGTAGCAATCAATGACAGAAGCAGAGGTAGTCATAGCAGGTGAGATGAGGTGATGGCAGAATGAGTATTAGTATTAGTGCACTATGTATGTGTATTGAATAAATTATGTCAAAGTAACATAATGAAAGGTCAGCGTATCAACGCGGTTTTCTAAGTTAGGTCGGGAAATACCAAGGGTTATTTTTATATTTGTATTTTCCACTAAAAATAAATTGCGAAAAAATGAACAATGCAATCATTATGAAATTATATGATCCTCAAAAGTCCTCATTAGGCAACTCAAAACTACTCGTCCACGAGTGTTCTGAACCGGTATTTATAAGTTCATAGCCCGATTCTAAATTACATCATGCTTGTAATAAGGATTTTCATGTACTCAGTTCGTTCTAGCTGTAAAAAGTCTGATGAGTTATCGTTTGTGGGTCCCAGATGCGGGGGAGATAACTAGGTAACAGGCGATTTAAGTCATCAGTATTTCAGTGCATGTATTCTGTCTCCGTTAGTAAGTTCTTTCATTGAAGTAAACACAACAGGACCCAACCAATAAGGCTAGTATCCCGACTTCACTACCCAAGAAGCCAGGCATCTGGCATCATCACTCACCAGCCATTGTAAAAAATACTTTTTGGTCATGGTTATGTCTTGAAACTATGATCACAATCGGAACAGACTGTTACCCCAATTCCTCGAACCCATGTCCTCTACAATCTGGACTCATTGATGTGAAGTGTGAAATGTATGAATGTGTAATTAAATTGTTCCGAGATGAAGCATTGCTCATTGCACTGACCATTCGTGGAATAAGACTTGATAACTAATGCTCATAAATGAGCCACTTTCGAGTAACAGAAGCAGTCCCAGTCTACAGATACAGGAAACCTTTTCATTTCATTTTTTGAGACTGAGAACATAAGGGCCGTACCGCACCTAGACAAAACAGTCGGCCAACAGTTTAGTCGTCGTCGTGTCGTTGGACTGAGTGCCGTGAACCCTACCGCACTAGAACAGAACTGTCGGACGACTTTCATTGAGCTCTGTATTCAAAATAAACATGGATGTGACAGAAGTCGCTTGTGTTTGTGCTCTACTCATTTCTTGAGAGTTTGGTCAGTCGTGCCGGGCTCTGTTCATAAACTTCAATGACATAATTGTTGTGTCGTCTTGGTGCGGTAGGCTACTCTTATTTCTCTTGTTCACATCACAACATCCAACTGTTGGCCGACTGTTTTGTCTGGGTGGGTACAGCCCTAAGACTTGGTTGGATCTCTAATTGAATTGTGGTTAGCCCTTAGCCGAAATCCTGTTGTGGATACAAAGGATAAGATCTAGGGCCATGATAGATACGTAACGGTCGAGAAATTCTTATTCTTACAATTTACTGTCTGAAAGACACACATGATCAAGATGATGACAGTGGGTTTCAAGAGAAGAAACAAATGACCAAAACAGTCCGGTGGCAAATCTTGTTCAGTGGACAGTCAGTTGTCCAATCATCAGAAACGCTCTTTTATTGTAAAAATTATTTTGAGTCGTCCTAGGCCCCCTACCTACATCCGTTGTATTTGAATTTGATACTTTCAATCTTTCATAGAACTCGACTATTAAACTTTCATCCGATAATCCTTTTCATTTGTTGAAAGTTCAACAGATTCAATACAATTCCCTTATTTGTAGGCTAATTTGTCAAATGTAACAAAATAATTTTATAATAGGAATTAATTGTCTGCTTACATTGAAAATGTTCCTTTTTTGCCACTCAGAATTGATTTGTTGATACTTCGAGAAAAGTATCGACTTTGCACTGAATTTGTAATCGTGCCTAATTGAGCAGCCTTTCTCGCCGCGAAGTATAAACAATCAAAATAATCTTGAAGTTACGAATGTTTATCTCATTGCTTATGATATTAAGATAATTTATTCGAGGTAATTATTTGTTATCAATTATTCATTTTTGAAAGCTGGTTCCAGGTGATCTTCATGTGATGTTGTCTCGATATTTATAGTTAATCTGGACAGTGAGCAACTTGAATTTTGAATGGTGAATCTGAAGTTGGGTTTATTATGTAAGACTATTCTATTGGTCATATTGGGCTTTGATCTTAGGCATGTCATCTATAACTATAAATATAGTCTGTGTCACAAACAAAGAGGCTCACATACTTAAAACCATTTTTAAATTCAATTTCTTTCACTACAGACTACAGCCATAGATAGTAGTAGTAGAGAGAGAGAGAAAGCTTGTCGGGTGCTTTGTACTGAACTAGCATGATGACAAGATGATATTATGGCACTCTTGTACTATTGAGGTCCGAGGTCCTAAGATCCTAACTAAAATACTAAGACCTAACAGACAGTTCCGGGGTAAATAAACAAAATGGCCGCTCGGTACATCAATTGTACAAGAGTCCCGATATTATTTCAGTTTATTTTGTCAAGTGAAGTATCTAGACAGTAGTTTTGACATTACATTTCCTTGATTCTTTCTTTCACTTTCAGACAACATACCAGTACCCTACCTGCAATGGAGCGTCGACCTAGTCGAGTTTTAAAGTCGAATAACTCTTCCTCCTCCCTCTTATCTTCAACCTTTGACAAAGGGAAAGAAACCAAAACAGTGGAATTTGATCAGGATGATGAAAATATGCCAAGGTTGTTATATTATATTTAGTCCAGTACCACTGTACCATAATACTTCCAAGTGGGTTCTTATCCCGCTTGGTGACGAAAACATTTTTGTCTTCTTATTTTCTTCCCTAGGCTTCATCTTTTGGCACTGATCATTTATACTTCCATCTAATGGAAGTTCTGCGCCATATATAATGCTATATCATTCATATTCTTTCTTCCTCCTCCTCTCTCTCAAAACATCAATTATTTTTCTCTTTTTTTATTTGTATTATTAGCCATAAATGTTTTATGTTTTATAATGACAATGTTGTATGCTTGTATGTTCTGTCTAGCACTGCGGTAACCAATTTGAAAATATCTTTTGGAATCTAAATGCAGAAAATGGTGTTTAGATGACTATGACATTGGGCGTCCCTTGGGAAGAGGCAAATTTGGGAATGTGTATGTGGCAAGAGAGAAGAAAAGCAAATGCATTGTTGCAATCAAGGTAAGTTTTATTTGTAGTGTAGTTGTAGACGGCTCTTCGACCTCCAAGGATCATATCAGCGCCGAGTAGACAGCAGAGTAGTTAATACACATTTTTTATTGTATTCTCAGATTCAAACACTGCTGTAGTCACTAAAAAGTTTTAACTCGAAATCAAAAGTATTATATTTTTGCCTGGTTTTCAATCATCATTGTGATCTTCATGTTCGTTCAGTGAATTTGTGATAGAAATGCCAAGTTTCGCGGGTAGACTTTATACTGAACTATCAGCCATAAAACTCTTGTATCTAAAATCATTTTAATTTGCATGCATCATGTAGATTCCTCTTTATTTTGATGTTGGAATCTTTAATACTAAAATTCCCTGTTTGTCATGTTCCATCCCTCCCTCCATCCCTCCCTCCATCCCTCCTGTAAATTCAAAGGCTTTTTTACCGGCCGCGATAGCCGA